>JAMKCH010035578.1:0-47149 GCA_023653785.1 Ophioderma brevispina
CGGCTCCGTATGGGAATTCCCACTGGCCACTCACTGATCTATTTATAAACGCGAACAGTGACTTCAACTTTCGGTCACTGTTCAGGCTCGTCCAATGACTCGTTCGGCAGTTTTGCGCTATGAATGAAGCTTGGCCGCCACCGCCTGGTGATATGCTTCCATGTGTGAGAGAATGATCGGGTCACCAACCTTAAAGGTCCCAGGAAAAGCAAATAGAATTGATGTGGTTTGTGTCAAGTCTACAAGGAGGGGCAAGAAAGCATTCAATATTTTGAGTTGGTGATGACATCATTAGTGACTATTGATTTTTCAGAGAATAATAGAAAATTCCAGGTGACTGTTGTGAATCTATTCATGGAACTGACTGAAAATCAATAGTTTCACTAATGATGTCACTGGTAGTGTATTCTTTTTTGTGGCCCTGTTTATTGGAATGGAAGCCCCGTAAAGATTTTGACTAGGTTTATCATCTCATTTCCTGGGACCTTTAAAGCAATAACAGCACATTTTTTTGAAGAGTGCCCCAATTTTCAAAATTTGCTATTTTATTGATTTTTTAGTTTTTTTGTTTTTTTAACTATACCTGCGTATGAGAATGCTCAAAAATGCGTATTTATCATAGAATAAGCGATTTTGTAATTAGAATTGGGATTGGGATTAGAATTTGTACTTGCGGCAGAGCTGAAAATGCTAAGTTTATGTCCATTTGTGATGAAATAGTGCCACCTCAAAGAAAATGACCTCTAACTTGACTTGCCTGAACCAATAAAACAACTTAATGGATGAGCGTAGACACGTACATGGTGCTATTTCCTGGCTATTTCATATTGGAAAGCCATTTCCAGCAGCTGTTGAATTATTATCGGAGATCTCCAATATTAATTCTAGTTACAAAATCTCTTCGTTTGCGACACATAGTCATTCTCGAGCTTAACCATTCACAGGTATAGTTTACTAGCCAGTTACCAATGCAACCGTGTAAAAATCTCAAATTTTTTGAAAAATTGGGGGCACTCTTAAAAAAATGTGCTATTACAGGCAGTGGCGGCCAAGCCTCATTCATTATAGCAACTCACCAAAAATGTCAAAACAATTACAGCAATACAGAGTGCAAACCACAAACCAATTTGGGTGCTTTGATGTGGGTTGGTCATGGGTGTTCCCATGACCCACATACGACCTCATCCTCGTTCGTTATTCATACAAAAAAATTCAGAAATAACCCTTCCAGTGGAGATGATTCTTCAACTCCAACGGTTTTGGTAAAAGAAAATATTCCTTGACAACATATAGAAAATTCAGAATTTTTCGTCAAGATTTCGCTTTTACGTGTTAAACCAATGGCAAAGTCTGAAATTTGGATTTCTTGGCCGCCCTCCCCTGTGCTATTATTGCTTTAAAGCTTGCGGGACTGGCAAAGGGCAACCGCTGGTAGCACACCGTACTGTGAATCGCAAGAATTGAAGCACATACCTGCATCTCAGCGTAGTTCTCAGCCGATGTCATTTCAGGAGGCAGTGCCTTCTCATGAGCCATGAGATGATCTAAGATGGAAGCACTCAACACAGGTTGGGTGTCTAGGAGGATGATTCTCTCTGGGGTAACAAAGAAATCTATTCCTCGTGTCTGGTGGCCAGCTTGCTCTTGAGTGTCACAGCTTTGTGGCTTGAACATGTAGGAACTGCAACGGGGAGAGATTTTATTTATAGGTTATATACCACTAACTCACTTCTATAGTCTATGGAAAAACTGGCAACTTTGGGCATGTTTTTTTTTACATCTAAAACTCTCACAGCAGAAATACAACATCATGCTACATTCACCAAATGACCAGATTTTCAACATATGGTCACCAAATTTGTTCTATTTACTGTCTAGTTGATAGCGAGCCAATCAAGGTGAAATTGATGAACGCAGAGAAAAATGCCTCAAATTTGCTGTCCAAATACCATTTAATTTGAGAAAACACATCAGTGGGCCATGTCATCCACGGAAGTACACAACTTCTACAAAGCAAACACTTTTTCATGTGAGCGGAAGAAGGTCGTAAGTGCAATAGCTGCCATTCGTCAGAAGCTCCCATCAAACATACTATTATGCCAAGTCTTTTGTCAGTGGCTCTTGAAATGGTTCTTCAGGCAAACACAGTCACCCAAAGAACCATTTAAAGAGCCACTGACTCAAGGAAAAAATAAGTCAAGTTATTTTAATATGTGGCACATATGTTCATCAGCTATTCACTATGAGCTAGTATAATCTCAATTCTCTTGGCACAGTTCAGTAGCTTTCATTCACCAATGTATTTAGAAAATACACGCCTTGATTTTTGGGTATGATACATGATACCCAGATCACACAAGGTCAGTTCATGTCAATGCATGTATAAGTACAACCCACTGAACTGCATCCTTGGTGGATGAGCATATTGTAACTCATAGTGATTGCACTTATAACCTTCTTGCACTCATAGGATGATTGCATTTTCATGATGATAAAAAAAAACTTAAAAATAGTAGTATTTTTTCTTCTTTTGTTTAAAGCCACATAAACATCCAAACTGGTTGTTCGAAGGAGGCAAGTTCCTGTTCATTGCAAAAGAAATGTCATGACCGCCGGCAAAAATGTCCCGGGCTTTGTTTGCTCGTATCCACAAGTCATTGGTAATGGCTTTGTGGTGGTGTCAGGATTAGTTCAGCTAGTGCGCTTATCCGGGGCCGCGTGTATCCATGATACGGACGCTCCTAACATGGCCCGCTATTTGAGGCTGGGGCGGATTGAGAACAGTCAGGGGTTTACACCCTACTCTTATTCGACACTGACTGCGATGTACATGTACAGTTGTGACTCTCTGTACACGGGACCGACGGCTTAACGTCCCCTCCGAAGGACGGGATGCTTTCATGATCCATCTGCCCAATTCCAAGTGGACCATGGAGGAGAGCGGTAATTCTGTGTTTAATCAATAGCTGGTATACAGATCAATCCAGAATTGGTAGTACCCGAATAAATCCCAGCAAGTGCCACGACCCCACCGGGATTCGAACCCGGGAATTTTGATGGTAAATTTGCGCCAGAGGCAAGCACCCTAACCGCTAGGCCACGCTCTCCCATGTCCATGCCCGGGACACGCTCTCCCATGTCCCGGGCTGTAAGGCAGAAGGTTGTAGGGTCAACATTCAGGTTGATGGTGCAGATTCTAAATGGAAGTCTTCCTAGGGCGTCAGCTTTGGAGTGCTAATGGCAGCCATCCAGCACATGTTGCCTTGCGTGGTGGGCGTGGTTGGCCAAAGGTTAGGCTCACAGCCAAAAACTGTGGATTGACGTCAGGAAGGGCATCTGGTCAATTATCTTTTCCTCTAATAAATCCTCACACGTCAGTATTGCTGAGTGTGAGGTGTATCCGGCCACCCCCCCTTTTAGTGGGGACAAAAACGGATTTAAAACTTTGGTTTAAATAACCTTGGCTTACACAAAATGAGTTATATGGTTTGACATAAACATTGACAGACTCCCTTACCTATGTGGATCATTGGCCTGGTTACCAGTCAATATAGACATCACGGTTGACTTGCCTGACCCTTGTAGACCTAACACACCTATCACAAGAAAATCACTTTGGTCTTGCAGTGTCTGTAATTGGAAAACACAGAAAAATGAGACCGAACAAATTAAATCATTAACAACCATTCCACTTTCCTAAAAACTCTGTTTTTTTTAGAATTTAGTGAAACCAAGTTTGATTTCCTGTTAAAGGTGCTTGTAATGATTCATGTGTATCGAGTGTCTGCCTGATATGAGAGTCTGGCACTTGCATAATTACCACCTAGTACCATGGGAAACAAACTTGCATTTTTGATCGTAGAACCAATAATACACATTGCAAGGCCCTATTCACTAGTGTGCTAATATTGATGGTAAACCATTAGAATAACATGTTTTTTGTCTGTATTTTGGGAAAGAAATGGATTTGGAAGCAGCTAGCTAGAAATTTCATTTGATATCAAAATTAATACTACTTCGGATAAATGGGGGGCCAAAGGCGATCAGAAACTAGCACCTTTAAGGAGAACAATACTTCCCAAAATTAGAGATGTCGTCAACCCACTGTGCTCCTGGAGCATGATGTTTCTTTGTCTCATAGGCACCTACCTCCATAACAAATACAGAATCCAATGAAGGAGGCAATGTTAAACTGATGATTCAGTCTGAGTGTTTTGAGTCACTACCTACCTCCATAGCATTGTCACACCAATGGAAGGCTTCATCCACTAGCTTAATTGTCTGAGTCATCTCTGGTGGTAATGACAATCTTTTGTGTAAGGGAACTGTAGCAAAAAATTTAATAAGGCCTGAACATTAAAATGATAATTTTAGCACATTGTTATATCATCTGAACTGTTTGTCTGAGTATAGTATGCGTGCCTAATCTTAGGTGCTCTTGAAGAAATTGGTAATTTTGTATTTTCTGTTCTTAAACGGACAGAAATTACAACACAGTAGCCTATGGGACCCTGGTATACAAACATTAGCGCATAACATCAAAACGCATTGTCAGAGATATCTAGTGAAGCATAAACCAAAAATGAGGTGCTAGGATCACGAAATGCACCTTTAATCTGACTCTTCGGTAGATTACATCCCAATCTCTCGCCCACTGGCAATTATGCTTACCTTCTAAGCTCATTGCTTGGCTAGATCCTGTATGTCTTCCTAGCACTTGATGTACAGGCTGCACGGGGGTGCCACTACCCATTGGAGATGGAGCTTCAGTAGTAACACTGGTAGTTGATGCTCCACCTGCTTTTGTTGTTGCTATAGTGAAAGCACCTGAAACAATAATAGCGTGTTTGGAATAAATATGTAGTTGCATCATATGATAAAATCTATGACCTGACCATGACTATTCCAAATTAAAATCAATACTCATATTGTTAGGCATACTGAATTTGGGTTGTGCCTTCCACAGAGGGTGTATTGATTCCATCTAAAATACACTAATTTTGCAAAAGAAAGGACAAGGGAAGACAAGAATATTAGGCAAAAAACAAGTTTGTCTCAGAAGAAATGTGAAAAATGCAAATGCAAAATGCATTGTTTTTTTTTAATGCTAATGCGATATGCGGGATTTTTTTAATTGCATTTTGGGCCACTTTATTCATTTTTTTGGCTGCACAATCTTTCAAGTGAGCAAAAACCTAAAAAATGCACTAAAAGACCAATTTTAAACAAAATGCACACAGTCTTCTGAGGCAAACTTTTTTTCTTGGCCTAACCATCAAATGCCTTTTAATTTGCTCATTCTCTACTGAACAATTGCCAAATGCGTGTGTTTTGTGCTTTAGTTCAGCTCGTGTGTATCCACAGAGCCACAAAACCTACCAACTTATAATTTACAAACTGAGAGTTGATTTTCACAAAGACTTCAGATGCAGGGTGAATTGCGATGGGTCCAAAAATGTCTCGAAATTTGGTTGACCACATTAATTAACACACTGTCAAATGCCAATTTAGCCACATTTGTTCCTACTAGAAAAGTGGACCCATTTAAGTCAAATTGGTATCAAATGTTTTTGAGATTGTGCTTCCCTGTGAGGGAGAGAAAACATCGAAAAATCGGAACATTTGATTGGGCACCACTTAAAGACCCTATATTCAGTGATTTTGAAAAATATTTGAACTGATGCAAGAATTAGCTTCAAAGTGAAGGGGATTAGTCTGTAGAATTTTATAAGTTACCTTGCCAGCTTGAGAATTGACAGAAAAGGAAGAAAAGGCAGGTTCCAGATACGATTCTCCATTCAATTACGTGTTGTAGGTAAGTGTCCGCGGCACAGTAATGACTAAAATCTCCGATTCTGTCCTTATTAGGTGTGGGTCTTATAATTTGCAGGGTATGTTTAGGATGAACCTGTGCTTGTACATACATGTTTAAAAAATACGGTTTTTGATGATTTTATTTCGATTTGTGATTAGCAAATCCTGATAGGTATTAACTTCAGAGTGAGGCTTGATTGGCTGGACACAATGCTACTCGTGTAAAAGCCATGTCACATTGGAAACGCGGACATTGCCATTTTACAGCAACTGTTCTACGAAGTTACCCAAACCGCGACTTCATAACACAATGGCTGTGATATGAATTTTAGAATCTATAGCAATAAACTTTTTTGAAATTACAATGTAGCCAAGATGTTCTATTTAAACGATAGAAAACGCCGCTCAAAAGCGGTAACCATCTTTTCCCGCAGTGCGTACTTATTCCATAGCGTGGTGCTACCAATTTATTCATATATTCATGAATTGCATAGGTGTGGTTGTACCAATTTATTAAATATTCCGCATGTGCATTAGAACGATGTAACGTTCCAGGCCAACAGGTTTACGGCGCATGCGAGTGCGAGTCCGCGTTTCGAATGATGACGTAATGAATATCTAATTTTCAAAAACACGGTTACGGTGGGCGTCTATTCTTCAACACGGGCATACTGCATCTCGTTTTCTACACTCATCACCGCACCCCTGTAGCTTACTTCACGCCACACCCGCCAACAGGAGAAAGGGGGGGGGAGGCATTCCACTAGCCTTAGCAGTACAGCAAATACGTATGGTTGTGAGCCCTGGTCTCCCCTCTCTCTCGGCTGTCTCTGTCTTGATTTTAAAATGTGGAGTTGTTCCATGCCAGCACCAGAGGTATCCTGGGAACCAGTGTTATGGAAGTGTCTTGTGATCCAGTTTCTTTGAGATGCTGTAAAATCACATAATGAGAAATTAGTTTGAGTTCCTGAATTTCTAAGCAGGTATTAGTATTTTAACAAACACACCAACACTATTGTGTAATATAGTGTCATTGAAAAGACTTTGATTTCAATTCACTTTATGTTTAACATAGGCCAAAAAAAGTTACAAGTTTTACAAGTTTATCCAAACATTTGGAAAAAAAAGCTATGCATTATACTTTTTCCAAGAAAATGAGCTATGCGAAATGTGGAAATCCTTTTAATTTTATGTGTTTTGACCCACTTTTTAGGGCTGTTTCACAGCCAAAATTTCAAAATTTTCTGACAACTAAAGAAAAAGCGAAATTGGGCTCATCGCATAGGGTTATGTGGCAAACAACTGATTCACATACTTATTCATGTGGGTCGGTAGACAGATTTTAACTTTTTTTGGACTTTTATACACTATTACAGGAGAAAGTTCAGTTAGCAGGAGGAAATGGACTACAGACAAAATTTGAGAGACCGTTGTAATGGACGGGAAACTGAACGCGTATGAAATCGCAGCCTGACTGAGGTCGAACTTGGGCCACAGTGGTGTGAAGTGCCGGAGGACAGACCCAAGCGCTAACCAACCCCCCAAATTTTCAATGTAAATACTTACCTGCACATGTGGTGCAGCTGGATCAGCGCTCGCCTCTAAGCATAAGGTTGTGGGTTCAAGCCCCACTGTCGCCAAAACATGTTGTGAACTTGGGCAAGGCCACTCTTTACCCTCGCTTGCACCCTGACCCAGGATATAAATGCGGTATCTGGCAAAATGGGCCTGGGAATGTAAAACAGACTTGATGGTGTGGGAGGAGGGCGCACCCCCCCATGCAACATTTTTTTTGATGAAGTCTGGCCTCCCTCTCTATCTAACGGCAGACACCAGGTAGTTCCAAATGTCCTTGTCCGTCTTTAAGTTGGGGATGTCTGTCTGATGGATCCTGCTAGATGTCTTGAGCAATTACGTCAATGTAGTTAAGGGGCGACGACCCATGTTTTGGCCAAGTAACTTCCAACATGTGACGTCTGACTTGAGAATACTGATCAATGCACGACGACAGTGACTGGCAAATCGAGCTCGGCGTTGGGCAAACAGAAGATGAAATTGGAGGAATCTCCATATATCTGTGCTTTGATCTTGTACTCACGCCAGGATATGTTTTGTACTCGCTAAGAAGCCGGTGTGTTTGTAGGGGTGCCATCCAGTCTATCATGTAGCTCTTTTCTTCATATGGATCTGAGACCTTGCGTGGATTTAACTTAGACTTGCAAGCGTCGGTAAACCCCTCAAGTCAAATGCATCGTTAAGTAATAGGGATTTCTACAGTAAACTTACGAGCATTTGATTACGATGAGTCGTTATATGGGGTTGAAATGTTGTGAAATCCACCTCTGTTCCATGAAAGAAAGAGATGAGTCTGGCCCAAAACTCCTGAGACAGACGAGACTGGGGTGCACCATTTTGACCACCTTATCGGTGCCATGTTAGCAAGACTGATGGGGAGTGTTATGGTACTCGTACAATATCACTTTCTTTGCCATCATCCACCTATATGCTAGTAGAAATGAGAAAAGAAAAAAAGGTTGCAAAAATATCAAAAGTAGGTTACTGAGCATCCTTCCCAAAATGGACTAAATGTCTGTATTATCCTTGTGCCTATTTGGAAACTAGTCATTTATACATATACATTACCAAAATAGAATGACATGAATTACCGTATGTCCGGGACATAGTGAACTGGTCCAAAGTACGGCCTACAAAGTAGGTTTTCTAGCCCTAACAAGGCTCTAGACCACAAAATACCACAAATGTAATATTGTGGCATTTTGTGGTAGTGGTAATTACAGAATATACAATTTTGATGGTAGTTTGTGTTAGCTAACTAAGGCATACAACAATATACCACAATCAAATTTGTGGTAGTTGTGGTTCTATGGAAGTGAAAGTATAATTGTGAAATTTGTGATCTGTGGGGAGTCCTCTCAATATACAGACTGGCCTTGTTAGGGCTAAATGGCATCAATAAGTATCTGTGGGAGGAAATACATGGACCGAAAAAAGTAATAGAAAAAGTAATCAGGGATGGTTATTATTCAAAATAAGCAATCCTTCTAATGTTCATAACATGTCAGAAAAGTATACAGCACCCAACCTCTGCATTGAGTAAAGTTCTAAGTTTGATCTAATATCATAATCATAACCCATGTCTCAAAAATAGTCAACTTTGGATCCGTCCTCCTCGATCGCCGCCTCCGCCTCCCTTCTCTTCCTCCGCCACCACCACCCTGGTGGTGTTGCCCATTGCACCAAGTATTAGTTAAGGGAAACTGGAGAAAAGAATATAAAAAAATTACTTCCATGACTCTTTGTCTTCAAACCACATTTGGGTTGCAAATCGCGAAATCAAAGGTAGTATTTCAGTACATCTTTGGCAAGCGTGTAAAGTCTTCCCCAGAAAAGTCAAAATTATTCCCCCACCCACCGTGGTTTGTTGAAATCCTTCCCCATTTCTTCCCCAAAAAGACCATAACCCAAATGATTACATTTCAAATCAGATTGCAAGAACCAGTTATACGACCAATGTTATTGATAAAAAGTTTTGATGTCCAGCAAAGACTACAAGTGGTTGAGCCATCAGTTTCCAAGTTTATAAACAAGGCGGTTCTCGAACCAAAAGTGTCGCCTGGTTTGCGCGATAACTTGATATATGATGAAGTTGGAACTGATCAGTAGAAATAGAACAAAGCCTGGCGAGAAGTGTAGAGAAGAGGAGATTTATACAAACATGAACCAAGTTGAAAATTGGGTAGTGTTCAGCCTATAGAGAGCATTTTAAAAAGTGTAACCAAATTGTATGAAAAATACACGCGGTTCGTTGGACGCTGTCATCTGATGTTGCAGTTTGTGATGGGGTCAAAGAAGAGACATGAGGTCACCAGGCACATGGGGGTCACCGAGGGCACACAGGGTCACAAAGGCACAGGAGGTCACCGAGGTCACATGGGGTCACTGAGGTCAAGGGGTCACGAGGTCACATGGGGTAAAGGTCACATGGGTCAAGGTCACATAGGGGGTCACAAAGGTCACCATGGTCACATGAGGGCACAACATGGTTTTTTGTTTTGTTGTTATTTATATGATTTTTTTTTTTTTTTTTGTCACCATTTTTTTTTTTTAATTGATTTATTGTTTTTTGTTTGTTGGAGGTCATCACTTTTTTTTTTTGGTGGTTTCACTGTTTTTTTTTTTTTTTTTTTTTAAAAAAGTGGGTCACATAGGTCACCAAGGTCGCCACACAGAGTCACCAAAGGTCCACAAGGTACATGAGGTCAACACACCCCCGCGCCGATGACACCACACAACCGCGTTTCTTCTTTCTCTTCAGACTGACCCTACCTCAACCCCACCCCAGACGCACACCCACCCGACCCCTCCTCTTTTCTAACGACCCGACACCTACAAACGCACCCACCCCCCCCGATGCACCCACCCTCACCACTTACACCATACCCCGCCCCCGCCCCCAACACCCACCCGCCTCCTCCCCAACACCCCCACCCTGCCCCTCCCCAACACCCCACACTTTCCCCCTCCCCAAAACACCCCACATTCCCCCTTCCAACACCCCACCATTCCCCCTCTATATGATTCACACACAATGGTATAGTTTTTCACGTAGCAAGGAATTTTGCATATCCGAGTACCATTTAGCATTACAGCAATTATGGCCATATTTAATTAGCTCATTGCAGACCTAAGCCGCATGTATCAGGAACTTTCAAAGGCAAAGAGAAGCGCACCATAATGGGTTTTCGGAGTGAAGGAATTGCATATTTTTTTTTCTTCGCTTTTTTTTTTTTTTGTACATTTGCTAAAATTTTTTATAGCGATTTTATGACTGATTTTTGTCCTAGTCAGTAGCGCATTGCATATATAATTTGACCCCCGAAATATGCCCAACATTTTGTCTTGTAATCAGGTCATTTGAGAACTCTCTTAACCCTATTTATTCTTTATTTCCCTTCCACCAATGTACATATGTTTTAAACGCTTACGGAAACTCCAGATAACTTGCCACACAGCCTGCGGGGGGAAAAGGGGGAGGAAAGGGTTATCATTTTGACCAGACAATATTTTATAATAAGCTAATTAATAATTATGAATATGCAAATAATGCAGCCAGAGCTAAATAATATTTTGGCACCTCACTATACTCCAACCTACAAAGTGTGAAGTAAACGGGATTTTTATGAGCGTTTAGCCAGCAGAACATTTCAAAAAGGTTTTTAACCGAAATGTATGAAAAATAGCAGATAAGCTAATTAAATTCATGACCTGCAAATAATGTCGCCAAAAGCTACACATATATGTGGCAACGTACTCATCTTCCTTCAAGTAATTTCAAGTAAATCGGGGGGGGGGAGTAAGTTTTTTATTTTTTTCTGTTTATAAATTTTTTAAAGGTTAACCGAGTCATACGACACACACACACACAGACATAATACGGAAACACAGAAATTTGGACTAGTATGTGCTCCAGAACATTCGTTTCAGGCGACACAAAAATACAAAAAAAAGTTTCCAGATAAACAACCTCCATCTATCCTCCAATCCACTCGTCGCAAATTACATCAGAAATTCACACGTTATACAAACTCAAGAATGGCTACCGTGAGCTGATTAGGAAGAACCACATAATTCTAATTCAAGCAATAATGGCATCTCAACAAGAAGCTATCCCCACACATGTACTTATCCACACTTGTACACTTTCCAAGTCATTTTTCTTCAAAGACAGCAAGGAATGGAACAAACCTACAAGCCAGCATAGAGACCTACAAGACAACCCGACATTCAAATACACCCTCGGCCACATCCAGCTTGGAAGATTGCGCCCACATTGCCCATCCGTACCCAGAATGCATCAAAAGGGAGGGTGTGTAAGGCTCAGTCAAAGCCACTCCTCAACAGCGGCTGCTAGCATCAATGGCGATTTTTGTTGAAATGAAAGTATTGAACTTAGGACCAAAAGCAGGTAAAATTACTTTTGGAACAAATTTGCTTCATAGACTGATTTGGATCCAAAACACATTTAGGGGAGTTATTTATCATACATTGTGATGATGACTAAAGATGAAACTGAGTAAAATAACCCATATTTGTTGAAGGGACCCATTGACGGGGATCGCCCTGACTTAGCATGTCCATTGGCCTACATCATGCTAAGTGATGCTCATTATATCAAGAACTTTTCCGCGGCACACATCCAGATCCAGATCAGGTCACACTCATCATAGTAGCAGGAACATACTATGACCCAAGCTATTTGGGAAGCCCATACTGAAAATCGAGTGTGGCCATTTTGTGACCCACTGACACACAGACCTGATGAATTCGGCAGACTTTACGGAATAATATAAAGTGCAATTTATCCGTAGAATTCATCAGGTCATTGTGTGTCAGTGGGTCAAAAATTGGACCAACCCCGAAAATCGGCAAAAAAAAAACATATTGCCTGATCGCACAACGGTAAACTGTCAGAACAAACCACGTGCATGGACAGGGAGTATAAACAATGTTCTTGGGATATTTTTGGGTCATTTATAATCGAGGTTTCTGTTGCCTGGCGAAATCAACGAAAGAGTCATTTTTCCTAAGGATTGATGAAATGGGGCTTGCCGGTAACATAATTTACTTGCATCTTCTATTCCCAGTGAGCTCATTGAATCAAGTCTCTAGTCAAGATGGGGAGTCAGACCGCTAGCCTTTTAATCTTATAGCGGTTGATCCGTCTTATTGGCGTACCTGACATGATTACTGAACATCAAAAGTTAAATGATCCCTAAAATGGTTTTGCATCCAAATATCTAATCATGAAGCATCAATTTGCTCCAAAAAAATGAACTTTTACCTGCATTTGGATTGTTGGTCCCACTTTCAAAAAAAATGCTAGCAGCCGCTATCGAGAGAGGGCTGTTACTGTGACTACACGCTCCCTCCCTTGATCAATTGTAACGTATAATGCAATATGGGTTAGGGATGAGCAAATTGAATGACCTAGGTTTCTACATATAAAAACAATAATAGTTGCAAAATCCCACCCTGGATACGATCTTAAAAATAATAAAATGACATTACAAATCACAGAAATGGTTCACTGGAAATCCATAAATTCCAGAATTCCATTTTTCATTAAAATCTATAATTGTGATATTGCTCTTCCAAAAAAAATGGTAATTACTCTGCGTAATATTTTTTTTCACATTGCCGAGCATTATTCCGAATACTGATTCCCTTGACAAAATACCCACGCCTGCTTCACACGCGCCGTTCCCATTACGCTCGACAAAAAAAACATCGTTCCTGGATGCTATTCACCAAAAACAATGTCGTTCTACTCCCCGTAAAGTTTTTTTTACTTTATTATTTTTTTTTTTTTTTTAAAATCCAAAAAAGAAATCAACCAATGAGCGCTCCCTTTTCTCGGAGATTTTGGTTACATGATTTCTCACATGGTCAGCCATGTCTTTGAAACCATGTTTTCAATTTTCCCCAAATTTCCTCATAAATCAAAGCCCTGCCCTCCTTCCAACAATTTAACCTCCTTGGCTAGTAATCGATATTCTGTCGGTCAAAAATCCGGTTATTTGCCTCCAGGTATTGCATTTATCCCCAAATCTGGAGTGAAAACTAGCATGGATATATATGGGAAATTGACTTTTGAAAGTTCTTTCAGCTTTGATATGATGGATTAAAATTTTCTGAAAGGTGATTGAAAGAATATCAAAATGCCCACAACATATATACGAAGTTGGCAATTGATTTGTAAAAGGAATAGGCTGCTCTTCAGATATAATATCTTCCTATTCAACACAGTAGTAATTTTTCACTCCAGTATTCAGGGGAGGTTGAGGAATAGCATATTTATTGACACAAATGACGGCCGTTGAGAAGAGATAAGTTGATACAGGGCATTGCAGGTTAGCTACGATAAAAAGGGCGGATTTTTAGTGGGTTTTCGAGACAAAATCTTGAGGGGAAAAAACAAGGTTTGTAGCACTTTCAAAAAAACTGTTTTCAACCTTGTTGGCCAAAGCTTACACGGAGGCTATTGATTTAACCTTGTCGGGCCCTCTAGCTAAATAATCTGATGACCCAAGTAATTTTCTTCCCTAATCAAGATGGTTGTGGACCCAAGTTAAAATACTCCATATATGGCATAAGACAAGATCGCCTCTCTTCTCTACTAGATATGCGTTAACACATCTCTAGGGTTGTAGGCCCCTCGGGTCTACAATTTGAGATGGTGGGCAGTACCGAACCAAACAAAATAAAGGGTGGACAGGAGGAACAAAAAATTAATAAGTTCTACAAAAATATGTTCCACTTACCTATATACAAGGATTAATAACGGCTTGTTACCAAAGTTACTCATAGTTTTGAACGATCCCTTAATGCCAAAGAAAAAGTTCGGCAATATTTTAAATCCCTGTGTCGGCATTTCACATGTGTGGTTACAAAAATTTGGTGGTACCATGTGCTTTGACAGCTGTAGCAAACATTCGGTAAGTTCGGGAACTGACATCGGAATGTCACGAAACATTTCAGTCACATGATGTAATCTCATTCCCAACCCGACCCCAAGTACAGTGTGTGTGGTGTATGCAATAAACTAAGGATACGGGCCGGTGAGGCAAAATGAGACTCGTTTCTGGTCTCTTCGACGTCATATCCCAAACAATAATCCTAGCACGATTTGATCATCGAACAAATCTACACTGAAGTACGCCCGTTTTCCAGAAGTTTTACACTATTTTTCGAAATGCAGTGATTAAAAAATAAAATTTAGTGGGACAAATGAATGGCTGAAAGTCTGTGGATGCATTATTGAAACGGTAAGTGCCTACACATGACTTTGCATTACCTCAAAATTTGATGTGACATGTTCAGCATAGCTTAGTAAGTGCCATACTTTCGCCCACTGAAATGTTTAATGTTGTTAGTAAGAGAACTGGCCCAAAAATGAGGTGTATAGGGTGCTTGCACGGCAGGTCAATAGGTATCTTGGCCAGGACCTGCTCCAGAACACCAAGTCATGGCAGAGAATACCAAGAATCCACTGCAGAAATAGCTGAAATGTTCATGTGAACCAGGTGCATGCATTGTATCTTCCAATCCTTGGAGGTCGGAGCCTCCAAACAAGTGTCCATTCAATATAATTTACCTTCCGTGCAAGGGACCTATAGGTTCGTCAGTATCTGAAAACAAAATTCAGGCTACATACGCGTAAACCCGGAAGTGTGTGAGGAACGCTTGACAACATATGACAACGGAAATGAATACGCAATTCAACCGGCTCGCGGGTGCCATTTGTTTCAGAATTATTTTATGACGCGACTATATGTGTGAATAGCATACATGAAATACACTTAAGTATTTATTTACCTTGCCACATCAATGTCCTATGCATGTGTGTCAGTATTAGTCTAGTACATGGAGGTCATACTGAAATTTCGGTATGTAAGATGAGTCATTGTCAATTGAGTTTTGCATTTCGCATTTACGAATCACCCTAATTTTAGTATAACGACATTACATAAGTCACATCGTGTAGCACGAATCCCGACAAGAATATCTCCAAAAATTCCTGCAAAATATTATTCATCGAAGAAACAAGAATTGCAGGAGAGAAATAACAAGTACAAGTAGGTGCATGATAAATACTGCGGCATTAGGGTTATTTTTCTTAGTGTAATGACTTCCGACGCAGCACTGCGTCGACAAATCTATGAGTCTATACAACTTTAGACGTGCTTGATTGATACGGCTTTTCAATGCATATTGGCCTTTACGTCGTGCCGACCACAATTCAAAAAACGACGTAAAGGTTCCCTGTACTAGTATTAGTCAATTCAGCTCAGCGTTGCGCAATAATGCAAATTCAACATTATTAATGAAATCTAACATTCAAATTCATGATCATCCTCATGAGGATTTTGTTGTAGTGCTGATGAGAATGGAGACACTGGCACCACGACATAAGGACACTATCAGTGATTTGAAAAATATTGAAATTTGCAGGAATAGCTGCAAAGTGAAGGATAAGTCTGTAGAATCTCATAAGTTACCTTTTCAGCTGTAGAATTGAAAGAAAAGAAGAAACGACAGTGTTCCAAGATACGATTCTCCATTCAATTACGTGTTGTAGTAAGTGTCGTTCGGACAGTAATGGACTAAAATCTCAATTCTGTCCTTATTAGGGTGCTTCTGGTCTTATCATTGCAGGGTATGGTAGGATACCTGTACATGTTATACATGCTAAAATCTGATTTTTGCTGATTTTTTCGATTTGCTGATTTAGCAAATCACTGATAGTGTCTAAGTGACGAGGAACTGGAAAGCAGAGGAATGAAGATCGATGGGATCACTAATGGATCATTCACATGGCCTGGATAATGAACATGGATGTCATGGGATATATGACATGATGACCAGTACCACACGTACAATATAATTACATGAATCAAACAGTTTTTGTTTTAATTGTACCTTTCCACTTAGTTTTCTCTTGTTTTGGAATGGAACTTGCTTTTTGTTTTCGTTCAGTATGTTTGCTACACCATTGACCTTATTGGAGCTGTCGCCTGGAATACGGTCGCGGTCAGCGGTCAAAAGTTCAAAGCTCAACAGGCACACGTTTTCTTTTTTACGTGAAAAATAAACACCTGTTGTTGTTTAACACTATTTTATGTATCCGTAGCTGCCGTAATTAGCGGTGTATTGGTCTAATTAGAAGCAATTAGTGTCTAGCCTTTATGAGTAATCCTGCAGGCGGACACCGGGACACCATAGAGACGTGCAAGGAGTGCAAGGAGATGACGATGGAATGAGTAATGTGGTGCATGCAATGGCATGGGTCCGAATTCCACAGCCCGCAAATTATTCCTTCAATCAGGGCAGCTATTCATAGTGTACAACATTGCACCTGTGTACACGATAATGGGCATCTTTGTTCAAAAAAAAATGGTTTTTAAAAAATGAAAGGAGCATTGGTTCTAAATTGGAAAGAATAGTATTCAGCCACAAACCTACAGTTGCTCAAATTTTCTCCCCATATCCCTCGATCGACATTCTAAAAGAGGGCGACTTTTTTGATGGGGGTAGAGTAAAAATGGGGGCCTGGTTATTTTCTGGGGTTTATACTAAAAGAAAATGAAAAAAAAAAAAAATCACACGAAAAAAAAAAAAAGCTCCCATGTTGTTGTGTGTCTCTGTCCACCTACTCGTTCTCTTCCTTCTACCCTACGCTCCCCGTCACGCTCTGACTCTTACATATCCGTTTATCGTACCTTACGAGACCAGTGATACTTATATTACACTTATTACTGGTCAACAGGTCACCTCGGCAACTCGCCATCTCGGCCCATGCCAACTCGCGCCCATTACCAAACTTCGGCCCAAATTATTGCTTACCTCGGGCCAAGATTGCCACCTCGGCCCAAGCATCTCGGCCCCCGCCATCTCGGCCCACGACAAATAGCTTAGTGTTTATGTAAGCTTACTTCAGGTTGTTTTGTGTGGTGTGGTGTTTTCCTTGGGTGTGTTCTTTAACTAAGCCTACAGGTATTTCGTGATCCTAGTACCTCATTTTTGTTTTAATTGTTCATAGCAATATACCAAGTACCGTGCCTAACCTAGGCTCTCAGTCGATTCATTTACTGTGTCATGCTCCGCTGACCTTTTAAAGGGGGAGGTCCGATCGATTTAAGTCTATAAATATGTCATCTTGATCTAGAATAGAATGACCTTCCCATGCAAACACATAACATTTTATAACATTTTTCAAAAGGTTGGATTAATATTTTCCGAAAACATTGTTTGATAAGGTTGTGAAACCATCAAAAGTGTTACAATGTTTTTGTATGTTGTTTTAAAAATGTTTTGATTTAAAATGATTTTTTTTTTTTTTTTTTTAATTTCTTTGTATAATTTTTATTCAAACATTAAGACACAACATTTCTCAAACATTACTCCAAATATAGGACGCTTTTGTTATAGAGATATTATAGATTACTTTGTACTTCTAGATACAGTAAATGTTTAGAGATGTTGCTGAAATGATTTTTTGCTGACATTTCCCCTATGTGTTTAAAACCGTTTTTTTTTTAAAAATATTTTTAAACTTTGTAATTAAAGTTAGAGTAAGAATGTGAAACATTTTGTAAATGTTACCAAATATGTATGATTTATTGTTTTAAAAAATTGATGAAACGGCATGGTATGGATATCACTTTATGAACAGGTTTTAATTAAATAACTTTTGATGATATGTTTCAAAATGGTTTCCAAACATGGTGAAATGTTATTAAACCGTTCAGTTGTGAAAAAAAAGTTAGGAAAACATTTTTATGGATGTTAGGCAAACGTTTTTGAATTAGGCAAAACATTTTTATTGATGTTAGGCAAAACATAATTTTGAAGTTAGGGAAAACATTTTTATGAGGGTAGCAAACATTTTAATGATGTTAGGCAAACATTTTTTTTTTTTTAATATTGTTGTTAAAATTAAGGACCATTTTTTATGCTTTCGCTGTGAATGTACAAAATGGGTATGATGCATGGCCACTTTAAAGGTTCTTTTTTTAAAAAAAAAACCGAGCAAATGAATAACTGTGCACGTTTTCCTGTTGTAGTGAACCATGTCTGTATGATGGCAGCATCAAACTTAGGGACCGCCCAATGTTTTGTTTACCGAGATGCGCGTGAAGTGGCCAAGTTACAAACGCAAATTCGAATTTTGAATTGTGTCGATCAGCATCAGGTAAGTGCTTGGCCGTTGGGTGGGTAACGGTAACGTAAATTGGCGGGAAATTGAGTTCGCGGTAAAAACTGACACTTCAACGCTTGAGTTTAGAATAAGGGTGTCGATTTGGAACGATAGTTAGCCCACTATGCACTATACCTCCCTGTTCCTAGTGAGGCTAGTATGCCATTTTAGTATATTTGTATAAAAGCATATTGTGGGGACTGGCGATGACTGGATGCCCATTGGACACAACGTAAAACGAAATTATTGGGAGGAGAGTGGCTGTCAAATAGATAACAAAAGTCCCAACTTTTTCTTTATAATATTTTTCTTTAATTTAAGAACGATCTACTTGTCTTATTTTTAATTGCCTTGTGACTGACATTTCCAATAATTTCCAAAAGAAAGGAAAATTTGGTTTCTTCTTTTTTCGGATTTATAGTGGTCGACGTCAACATATATGTTTTGTGATAAAAAATAGAAAAAAAAATAACCAACATGAGGTAAGTTTGAAAACTGATGCATGATGTTGCAATCGGCCATACAGAAGCATACTTGCAGTGCAGTGCACAAACTGAAAATACTATAAGGTGTCTTCTTAAAGACATTTTTTCGGTTTATTCACTTAGGTGTTCTCTAAATTTTGACGATAAAAAGTTACATTCATTTTTATATAATCAGATGTTATCAGGGACAAATGCAAGTTTAGATTTAAATTATATAAATCAAAAAATATTGACATATAAATCTATAGATTAAAAAATTGTAATCAAAATTAGATTGTCCTCTATTTATTCTAAGAAATTGGAGAGTTGTGATCTAACAAATTGGCGAGCATGATACATTTTCAACAAAACGTGATAAAAAAGTTCTCTTTACAGATTAGAATTATGTTCTTAAAAAGAAGTTACATGCAAGACTTTTTGATGCTATATGGGGAAATAGCGGAGAATGGCTCTGATGGTAAAAAAAAAAACCGAGTTCGAACTTTCATTTGGATAAAGCATGGCAAGGTATGCCGCAGAAAATTAATACTCAAAGCCTTCTCAAGTTTGAAAAAGCGTCTCGCAAAGCGAAATTATTAGTTCTTTAAACACATTTGATGGAAGGAAAATACGATATACCAGGTTGTGGTTGTAAATAATAGTACGATGTACGGATGCCCCCTACTTTGAGAGGCACGGAACCCCTTACATATCGTTTCTCCAAGATGCATTGCCCATGCCACGTTGGTGGAAAAAATGAATTTCAAAGTGGATCACAACATATAGGTCTTATAAAGCCCGGGTAATAGTGCATATCTAAACCACCATAAGAATTTTCAGGATGTTAAATAAAACATTAACCAACATGACAGTCTTAATTTCGGGAATAGTTCTTTTTTTGGGTTCTATCCTGGTATTGGAATGAGGGACTGAGTGAGAACCAATGTATTTTGATCTGCCTTTTGGGCGTTATATTAATATCTAGAAATGTAACTTTTCCATTGTGCCACAATTTTAAAATTACCAGTTTTTAACATTAAAACAGCAGCGTTGACCCTTACCCTGAGAACCAGTGTTTGGAAACGATAAGAAGACATACATGCAGGACTAGTCACATGTCGCCATAATTGCAAAATCCCACGTGCAATTATGCAAAACTCTATGCAGGGTTAAGTGTGGGATATGTATATCCTTGGTTTTAAAGTTCGATTTTGATATCTAAATTTAAAAGAGTGGAGTGAAAGTCACTCTAAAAGAGTGGTCTGAAGTAACATTCTAATTTGGAATGAAACTCACTCGAAAAACACTCCAAACCGACTAGTGAATTTTCACTCTAAATGGGGATGGGGCGTTAAACAACTCTTTCAGGAGTGACTTCCACTTCTTTTTACATTTATAGAGAAGGCCTGCTTTTCCTTCATTTGCAATCGTTCGATTTTAAGTGTTAAAGTTTCAATTTCTTGTAATATAATATCAAGTTTAATAAACGGGGAGTGTAAGGTGACCTCCAATTTTAACTTCTTTTGATTTGATGTTTAAATTGAGCACCAAATGTATTTATTTTGTTCTTGGTGCGTTTTGGACCTTCCTTTGTATACTCTTTTGACGTTTACTCCCAATCCCCCAAATTCAGCTTTTAATTGGTAAAATAGTGCCATTGATCAATTTTTGTATGTATAATGTTTATTTTTAGATCTCTTTGCGTCTTTCTGTATTTTGAATATATGCGAGTACGAATAACTAATCATGATTATGTATTATTACTCTGCTTGTGGCGTAGCTAACGGGGGGGGCGGCAGGGATGGCACGTGCTACGGGCGCCATCTCAGGGGGGCGCTGAAATTACGGTGGGGAAAATAAAATTGACATTCACACGAGACCCTAGTAATTTCATATTGAGAAGCCCTTTGAAGGGAACTTAAACTGCTCAAAATCCAGAGCTTACGGGGCTTCGCCCCTGGACCCGGTCAGGGGCAAGTACAGTATTACTTCATGATAAAGAGATAATGAGACCTCTCCAAAATGTGCCTCAAACCTGCCAAAACTCGAGAGCTTCCCGTCAGGGGGCAAGTATAAACCATCTGTCATGATAATGAGAGCATTTAAATGTACTCAAAACATACTAAAAATGAGACTTCCGGGTGGCTTCGCCCTCTGGACCACGCCAGGCGCAGTATTTCATCTGCTTCACGATAAAGAGATAACGGAGAGCTCTCCGAAGGCCACTTCAAACATGCTTAAAACTGGAGAGCTTCCGGGGGTGGTTTAGCCCATGGACCTCTGGCATGGGCAAGTATAAATCATTTTCTTCATGATAGGTATATCTAATGATGATAATTGATGAGCTCTTTAAATGTACTCAAACATGCTAAAAAATCGAGAGCTTCCGGGGGCCGAACCGGGGCAAGAAAAGATCATTGCTTAGATAATGAGATAACTGAGAGCTCTATGAAAGCATTAAAAACATGCTAAACCCCACCAGAGCTTCCGGGGCTCCGCCTCTGTACCCCCTTAAGGGGATTTGCCTCTCAACAATTAGGGCACCTAAAACGAGCTTGAGGGGGGGGGGGCCAAGTTAACATCTTGCCCCCGGGCGCCACATCCATAGCTACGACTGTTACTCTGTGTTTATTTCAGCATTAAATTGGTAATAATTTAGTGTCTCCTTTTTATCGCTGTTTTCATATATTTCACTCCAAAATCACGATAGGTGCAACAAGAGGATTTCAAACATTCTAAGAGGTTATTCCTTAAAAATCGAAAACCCTGTTTTGCACCGATGTAAGCGTTCCATCAGTGAAAACAAAACCCCATCTGGAAATGAAAAGTGAGAATTATTTTTTCGGTTACAATCTACTTCGAAATTTCGAATTAAAAAGTAAAGCTTTTATGTAATTAGCAGAACTATTGGAATCATCGGAATGTTTTCATTAACTTTTCGCATTGTAAAAATGTTTATGTGGGAATTCACACATAAGAGCAGCGATTATTAATTTCAGCGCCTGGCCAAAATGGTCCAGTAAATGTTACATCGGAAATTCACTATTCTGTTGTATATATAAAAATAGTCACATGATTCAATTTCATTACCAAAAGTTAATTTAGATAGAGAGACCCATTTGTTTCACCTTCGCCGAACAAATGTTCCAACTCAGGCCCATATTTGTTAATATGTAGCATGTTAAGACCAAATTGCCTGTCCTGTCCTATAGCACTACATCCAATATTTTCTGCATTATTTCTGTTCTCAGATCATGTCCACCTTAAATGCTGAATAAATTTCGTTGAATCGACAAATGTTCATAATTGGGGGTAAGCAGCATGATACTTTATAATATGCGCTTTTACATGGAAATGGTTAAATTTAAACATCTTCATTGCGATGCGTGCGACTGTGATCAAATAGAAACTTTCATGCTTTAATATGCTTTAATATTTGTTACTAATATATTTGGTAAGAGTTCTTCACAATATGGGGACTTAGGAAGTTTCAGTCTTATTAAAAGGCTTATGGATTTGCGTACAATGTAGGCCCATATTGACGGGGTCCGGCAATCGGGCAAAAGGGTATTTTCAAGGCATCCATATTTCTGTAATATATCTTCGAAAAGATGAAACAAGGAATCGATTTCTACCTTGTATTTGGGGTACAGAAATAATTATATTTAAAAGTGAAAAAGGGTGATTTTGATTTGTTTTAAAACATATGGAATTATTTACTACTTTGCTCCAATAGGAAATTTTACAAAAAAATATTTTCAGATTAATCCTTTCAGATGGGGATATTTTTATGGAAAAAGTGAAAATCAGTGTCAAAATCAGAGCTATTTCGCAAACACCGGTATATGAAAATCTCTCGTTGCCTCCGCAACATTAACATTGGCCTAACATTATATGAATCTTGATCATACTAATATTTAATTTCCTAAGTCATGTTCAAAAAGGTTTTGTTTGGGAATACATCTTTAAGATTGGGTTAATTGGGCAGCATAATCTTATCATACTAGTAATTATGGGGTGACAGACTGTACCCACACGTAAATATTCAACTATTTTCGGAGCCACCCGACTTCAAACCAAGGTCGATGAAGACAAGATACTAACTTTTTGATCCAAGAGAGATATATTTAAAAAGTGTGTGACAAAGTAGCATGTCAATGTACTTTCCTATTTAAAATATAAACGAATCCAAGGAAATGGTTGTATTTTACATTGGATTAGAAAGTGCTTACAACTATAGTATGAGGGGTATGGTATGCATGTTGGTGACCGTTCACAATATTTTCTATTTCTTAGAACCAAGATAAAGAAGGCCGGCAGCGTAGTTTCGTCTAAATGGATAAAATTAATGACTGGGATGCAGATCCGTTCAGGACCCGTCGTCCTCTCTCTCTAAAAAAATAATTGAGTTACAATATAGTCGACCCACTAATAATGGATAAACTCAGCTCCGTCAATTTGCTGTCCCACAGTCTCGGCTCTGTCTTTGCATTCAGGGCACAGTGGTTAAACTGACATTAAAATCAAACGTAATTGACAACAGTCGCATCGCCACACGCTCATCTAAGGGTATATACCAAACAATCAACAACTAAAATCCTAAAAAAAACAGATTATGGGCCCTCCCGGGACCCTGGAAATCGGTCATTTTAATACTGCGCTGACAACTTTTTTACCCCAATGGCCGCTCATACTGCATTATAGTGGAGTAACCACGTGAATCTGTCCACGGATTTACAAAATTCAAAATACCACTGTGGATTTGGTTGAATCAGAGAGATTGTGTCTTCCATTGAAAAGCGTTTATACCACAGACCCTGAGAGGGTCTACGTAATTTGGACAATTTAGGCCGTGTTTGGTCATTTTCTCGGGAATATTGACATAAGTCTAATTTATCAGTCGTTTTGCAAAATTATTAAGTAACTATTACGCTAAACTGAGGATTTAAGCAATGAAAATATAAAAATAAAGAAAACAATTTGTCCTTTCGATAATCAATTTAAGCATTAAGTATGTCCCTTATTGGCACTGGGCTTTATTGGAAAGGAACGAGACACTATAGAAATTATATTTGTCATAAGTTTGGACAATAACTTACTGTAATAGTAGTTATTTGGCGTTTGGTTTTACACTTTACACAACAGGGGCACACGCGCGAAGCGAGTCATCAACTAACAAAATAATTTATAGGGAGTGTCGTTAGCCGTATAAGGCTACCCTAAACCCCGGGGTCAGTAAGCCGTATACGGCTAGATAACCAAAAACGGGCTTCGTGGTTAGGTAGCAGTATACGGCTACGGAGCATGTACACCGTGGGATCGGTTATGTAGCCGGAAACAGTATGCGTGACGAACGATCCATGCAATATGTCGACAGTTGAGCAAGTATGGGACGACCAAGCAATCGCCCGCGAATCCGTGATATGAAGGGGTGATCATATAACATGTGAATTATGAATTGCCAGAATGGGCTTAGAGGAATAGGATCACACCGAGGATGGCGGACATTCCCGATACCTTAGCTATCCATTGGTGCCAGTTGCAACTCCCATCCATAGAATGTGCTACAAAAATATGACTTGTGGGGCTAAATTTATAAAAAGTAGGCTTACCATTTTAAAGGGTCCATGGCCCGATCGCCAATTGCCTCGTCCCGACATAAAAACCCAGATTGTACCGGAAGTGGTCGAAATGTGGATCAGAAGAAAGCTACTATTGTTCTCATTTACCCTGTGAAATTTGGGATTAAATGATGTTGTTTGGAAGTTACGAGCGAAAAGGTACTCATTTTGGTCGACCAATATTAGTTTTACACAGTAATCTAGGGGCTCACAAAATACGTTTCTAGCTGTCACATGAAAAACGGGGGTGTGAAATATCGGCGCGAAACTTACAGATGGGGCGTTTAGGTGAAGTCCATTCTATCAGATGAAAATTGAATACTACTTGAAAATCGGGCCATCCCCTTTAATAGAAAGGTCTGTTGAAATACAAACACTTAGACATATGAGTGGGTTTGTTTGTTGTGTTGCAGTTTAAAAACATTGCCTTAAATTTTCTCGCTCTCTTATAGTCAATTATTTAATTTTTAAAATTGCCTATAAGAGCAAAAAATAATATAAAATAACAAAAAAATACAATAAGAATAAAGGAAATAAGAAATAAAATAAGACTACATATAATAAAGTAAGAAGTGACAAATAAAAAAAACATAATGAATTAACAAATATATAGAAGAAAGACGAAAATAAAAAAGGTATCATAAATAAAAAATGCTCGTCTTTTTCGAACCTACTGTGTTTTGCAGAACGGAAAACAGAGTACAGACCTCAATTTTAGAAGTCCATAGGTTTTTTTTCGAGATTCACATGTAAATTACACCAAAACGCATTTTCAAAAAGTTTCTCGCAATTTTTTAACACAAAAGAAGTTTTAAAATATATATTTCAATTTTTTTTCAAAAAACGGTCTTGCGACAACCATCGCAAAATGAGTCGTTGACGGTACAGTACATTTTTTGCCTATATGGTAATTCTTTTATGAAGGCAAAATGTTTTAGACTATTCCCGACTATTTTTTTTAGTCTGACACAGAAATATGGTATATCATTCAAAACTTCCCACGAAACCTCGATCTTTAAGAAGGAATGGGACATTTTATCGGCTGACAAATTGAAAGAGAAACACACATAATAAAATTGATACACCCAACCAAATTAAATAGTACGCAAATTATGGGGGACTGTATTGGGAATATTTTTGATTCAAAGCTTTACGGATGCAGTTTTAGGACGTAACACAAACACACATACACTCGTAGTGTAAATCACTCTAACATATTCTGTAGTGTTTTTGTTCAGCCGCTAAAGACTTAGAATTTTATCGAAGCCCGCCCCAAGTGGTAGTTTTTACAACCATGGCAGTAATCCGAAATGTTTCCCAATCCAAACTGCTTCCAAAATAGGTTTAGTATTCATTAATACTATTTTCCAGATTAATAACTTCTAATGCTGGGTTCGCATGCAAGGAGCAAGTTGCCCACGATTCACTTACTGACACGTGATGGATATGCAAATTGCAACGCATTCATTAAGCAATACCAACACCGCACAGTCCTGGTTTCAGCGATACCATATTTGTTATTCTACAAATAGAGTGCAAGACAAATTCTGATTGAAACGAAAGAGTAGGTAAAATTCTTTTAAACACTTCCATTTGAATCTGTGTCGTGTTTTGTATTAATAACAATGCACATTGTTTTTTTGTGTTAAAGAGGAAAAACTTGTATATTTTGAAGTCAAATTGCTCAAGACCCAAAACAACCTCATCCTCGGCTTGCGCCCTCAGAAGATTAGTGTTTGGTATTAAGTACGTTGTCCTTAAGGATGGTGCGTACGGCTACTGAAACGCTCCCGGGCTATTTTACCGTATACGGCTACCGAACCTGGGGTTAGGTAGCCGTTACGGCACCGAAACACTTCGTCATTTATTGAAACAAATAACATTACAACTTTTATGGTAAATGCCTCCATATTATATTGGTATGCAGTAAACATGCCAAACTCAAAGACTACATGTACATCGATCACCCAAATTTGTACCGTGTGAGTTTCACGGTTGCTTAGTTCCCTAGAGTGCTTTACTCTACTGAGGAAAGGCACCTGTGATTCAACGAGTTGCATACCAAACACGATTAGATAGCAACAAGGCTAGAGACAATACTAAGCTAGCAAATTGGTATCGTCATTGTAATCCGTATTGTAACACGACCTGAAGCCTAACGGACTGGGGATAATAATCGTGAAAAAGCCCGGGGTTAAAATGTAATTTTCGTCGTATTCTTTAATTCACTGCTCGTCAGTTTCTCCGAGCCTTTATATAATTAGATTTTTTGTACCTACTAGGCTAAATGTATATTATGGAGTTGGAGATGGAAATAATAAATTGATTGGACGATGTAAAAGTAAACAGTCTCAAAGCACTGAAGAAACTGAAAGAGAGGAGAAGAGAGGAGGAAGAGAATGAAAAAGAAAAAGGAATAAAAGAGAAGAAGGAGAGTGGAGAGAGAAAGGAATGCGGAAAGAAGAGAGAAAGAAGAAAAAGGAGGGACAGGGAGAGAAAAGTGAAAAGAAAAAGTAAAAGAAAAAGGGAAGGGGGAAATAGGAGAGAAGGGAAAAGAGAAAATGAGCAAAGAAAGGTAGAGAACAAGAAGGAAAAAGAAGGAGAAAGGAAACAAGAAAAAGAAAGAGAAAGGAGGAAAGAGAAAGGAAAAAAAGGAAGGAAAAAAAGAGAAAAAGAAAAGGAAAGAGAAAGACAAAGGGAGAGATGACAGTGGGCCGAGACGGCGATGGGCCGAGACGGCGATGGGCCGAGACGGCGAGGGCCGAGTCGGGATGGGCAGAGATGGTAATGGGCGAGATGACCTGTATTCTTACTTACTACTTCTACTATCATTTATTCCTATGGTTCCCGCCGGACTCGAACAGGGGACCGTAATCTCTAGGTTATTCGTATATCCATTAGACACCGTGTAATTTCGTTGGGGGAGAAGAAGGGTTTGTGGTTGGAATATAACTGTCTATCTATATGTATCTATATTACTATATAAGAACGTAAATACTGTATATTCTGAAAATATTGTCCATATTGTGACGGGAAAAAATGGCCATAAGGGAAGTGGAATGGCGGTTTTAACATGTGAAAATATTGGCTTAAATTCCACCAAATTTGAATTTGTGGAGTTCAAAATACTTAGAATATAGAAAAACCGTTGGCGACGGCTCCTTTAAGTCAAAGGATAGAGGTTGGCCAGTACCATAATAGCGTTTAGGGGTTTGGGTTTTTCACAAATATATGAATGTACGTTAACGGGGAGGGAAAATGTTAGTTAGGCCCGACGAAATAAAAAAAACCGTTTACCGGCCCGGAGGACCGGATTTTTCAGTTTTGCAGATTTTTTTTTTTTGTAGTTTTTGGCAAAAAAAATCATTGTAAAATAGCCTGTTTTGAGCCAAATTTCATCAATTTGGCAAATATTTTTCAGAAAATATAAAAAAAATAAAAAAAATATTCCATTTTTTTCTCTTGATTTTCAGGATTTTGGGGGCTATTTTAGGCCAATTTTGAGGTCCAGAAAAGAAACAAATAACAAATTCGCCCTACCGACCCGACCTACTCGAAAGGTCCGCTCGCGCCCGTTAAACAGGGGTTTCTTTTTTCGTTGCCTTATGATTTCGACATTACTCAGCCAACAAATCTAGTCATTAGTATGCACTTTATTCCATGAAGCCGTCAAAGGCAGTTTCAAAACAATTGTCTAAGAAACTGGTTCTTTTGACCTAATAGCCAATTGTGTTTATGATTGCAATTTTATTGTTAAAAAAGTAAAAAGTATTTTAATATTCCAAACTTTTTAGTGTATGCAAAATTGCTTTATTCTGTTATTTCAAAATGTTAGACATTTTCAAGAAAAAGTGTGAAAATTGATTTAAAAAAAAAGTGTTCAAGGGAAAGGGGTTCATTTAGACACTAATAAGCCAAAAAAAAAAAAAATCCGGGTTAGGAGTGACTGTGGTTTAGCATGGGCTGACTAGATGGTTGAATTGTGGTATAGGATTGGCAAAAAAGTGGTGTAGAATGATGTGGAGGAGGATGACTAGTGGTTAACCCTAATCCCTAACTATAAACCCAACCCTAAGCCCTTACTCTAACCTAACCCTAACTCTAACCTACACTCCAACCCTAACCCTAACTCACCAGGGAAACCAGAACCCGAAAACGAAAGAGAAAAACAGAAAAGAGAAAAAGAACGAGAACCCGAAGCGAAAAGAACGAGAACACGAAAGGAACCGACACGAACGAGAACGCGAACCCGAACGCGAACCAGAACCCCGAAAGCGAACCCGAACCGCGAAACCCGAACGCGAACCCGAACCAGAACGAGAACCCGAAACGAACCAAAGCCAAACCCGAAAAAGAAGAACCCAGAACGCCAAAACCGAAACCGAACGCGAACCCGAAACGAGAACCAGAACCAGAAAGAGACCCCGAACGCGAACCCCGCACACCGAAACCAGAACGAGAAAAGAAGCGAACCCGAAAGCGAAACAGAACGCGACCAGAAAGACGAAACAGAACGCGAAAGCGAAACAGACCCGAACGAGAACACCGAACGCGAAACCGCGACATAACGCCAAACCCGAACGCGAAACCGAACTCCACAAACAGCACCCGAACTCGAACCGAACGAGAACCAAGAACCCGAACGCGAAACAGAACGCGAACACGACGCGAACCGAAACGCGAACCCTAACCGAACCCTAAAGTAACCCGAACGCGAACCCCTAACGTCGAACGCTGAACCCGAACGCCAAACCCGAAGCGAACCGAACGCCAAACCGAACCAGAACGCGAACCGAACACGAACGCGAACCCGAACGCGACCCGAACTCGAACCGAACGCGAACCCTAACTCTAACCCTAACCCTCAATCTAACAATAACCCTAAAACTCTAACCCTAACCCTAAACTCTAAACCATAACTCCAAACCCTTAACTCACCCTAACTCAAAACCCTAACCCTAATCTAACCCTAACTCTAAACCCTAACCCTACTTCTAACCCTAACTCTAACCCTAACCTAACCCTACCTAACTCTAACCCTAACTCTAACCCTAAAATCGAAACCCTAACCCAATCATTCCCCTTAATCAAACCTCTAAAACTTATGTTCCAATATGCATAGTAATATGCGGGGCAACGTGACACACTCTCCCTTATAGGGAAATGAAATGCAATCCAAATTAGATGGACAAAAATGACCTTTATATCGACAAAATGGCGACATACACAGTTAACTAAGCGGACAACGAAAAATGACGAAGAAAATCACTAAAAATAATATGGAGATATTGTAAACTTCTTCCCAACCTAAAATGATTAAAAAGCTTCTTAGGAAGTCATAGGTAAGTTATTTGATCATATATAAATTTTAAAAACTGGGCTGAAATACTAAAATTCATACCGTAAATTGTAACCATAGTCTCATCCCATAACACAACTCTTTACTTTAGTCTAGAAATGGATTAGGCTACTAACCCTAACGCAGTAACGGAACACGGCCAGATTGCAATGCGGTGCAACGAAATCGTGGTACCGGTCCAGGAAATGTTTCTAGTTGCATCTCTGCCGTCAAGAACTATTTTTGGTCGCGCAAATGACTCTCATTTGCACCTCATTGCCCCTATCTGGGCCGTCTTACCGGAAAATGATGCCATGTTCTCGTTGCATTGGGCCGTCTTTACGGAAAATGAGGAGGTGTTCCTATGATCTGGGGCCGTCTCCCGGAAAATGACGCGATGTTCCCGTTGCGAAAAGAATTTAGTCTTCTGCAAGCTACGAAATTCGGCAACGTTTTAACGGAAAATAAACCACATGTTAAAGGTGCCGAATTTAGTGGTGGCAGAATATAAATTCATCCCCTAGTTGCATCTGGGACGTCATCCGGGAAAATGATGCGATGCTTTTTCACGGCATGCGGACGGTTTGGGCGCAGAAGGCGCAATGCTTTAAATCAGGCGGGTGTTGGAACTGTGACTACAAAATGCCATAGACATTCGATATCGATTGGTGATAGCGCCACCATTTGCGATAAGCTACTTGTAATTATGCTAAACGCATTCATGACGTAACCGGAGCATGACGTAGGGTAATAGCACCACGCACCACGACTATGAGTAGCGTAAAGCCGCCACTCCGATGGTGAACTATATGACTAACAAATTTCATGGAGATCCGTGTGCGTACGCATCCCTTATTATTTATTTATTATAAATAAATTTAGGAGGGTTCCCTGTTCTCATTGCATTCGCACGCGATGTTCCTCGTGCATCTGGGACGTCGTTCCGGAAAATGGCGCGATGGCTCGTTGCATCTGGGCCGTCTTCCGGGAAAATGACGCGATGTTCCTCGTTGCATCTGGGCGTCTTACGGGAAAAAAAATTATTATGCGACTGTTCTTCTTTGCATCTAGCCGTTAACGACTTTACGCTACTTATTCCTGTGCCGGGAAAAAAAACCGGCCGAGATGCAAAGAAACGCAAAAATAGATTGCACCTCGTTGCATTTGCGGCATGTTGGTCGGCAAACAAGGACCCGGTCCGGTGGTTAGGGTTAATGAAAGTGCGCCACTAATAATGACGTCAAGACCGCGGGTGACGTTCGGTGGAACCAGAAGTTGCTTGAGAATCATCATGCTCAGAGAAGTTTTTGATGAATGAATCCACAAGGTCAATGTTGTACCCAGGCGCAGTTCGATTAACAAAAATTTTGCCATCATGATACCTTATTGATCCTCGCAAAAACAAACGAAAACGGCCACTCCGTTGCACTTTTTTTGGTGAAAATCTATGCTTCCCCATAGAATTATGAAATTTTGACATCTTAAAAACCTGATACGGGGGATCTCTTATAATTAAATTTTCGAATTGGTACGAAATGAACTAATTAGATCGGGTATAAACTACAGCAAATTTACTACGTGTAGCAAGTCATTGCATTTTAGGTCGGTTTTTTGTTTTAGAGGTCGGATGCAAAATTCACCTTGTTTTCGAGGAAAATTTCCGAAATTGTATTTTCCCATCTAACCGCCCACGTGACCACTTCATTGCGACAGTAGAAATGTTGAATGTGTATAAAATACTGTTTGAAATAATTATAATATTTTATATATTGGTTACAAGAAATAAAATGTACTAATAGTTTCCCTAATTATTGTTATGAGTGTTTCATGGCTAGACCTTGTATGGAATTACCTTGAAATGCGTAATATATTTGGAATGTGACAGCCATAAATTAATCCCAAATTGAGTAATCATAACCTACATCGTGAATTGTGACCGGCCATACCCTGGGATGGCCCCTGGGATGGTTGCCAGCTTACGGCGTCACATGAAAAAACATTTGGAACAAGGCAAAGTGGATATGAATTGATTGGGACAACACGATAACACTACGAATATTATTCGATTATATGGATGATTAACCCCCCTTTTGCGGCGGCCGACTTGTGGTCGGGGTACCCATGCGGTGTGTGGTTGGTCTCTGACAAAGACATTTTTATAGGGGGATACTGGTATGGAAATCTCTTGTTGCCACCTTAATATCCGTCCATCGATGAAATTGTGCTAGCGGTTTCATGACGAGACGAATCACTGGTTGCAGAAGGAGATTTGCCTGTGTTTATTGCACTAACGTGATTTGCAAACTGGGGCGCAGCACCCCCCCCCCCCTTGTTGTATGGCTTAGCCAATCAAGGAATGAAATTAGCCTTCAATAACTTGCCGCCAAAGTTCCATTGAAGCAAATAACTAAAAAATACGCATATAATCATCTAATGCAGGGCGAAGACCGGGCAAGAAATCCAATTTCAGACGTCGCATTGGGTTAAACACGTAAAAGCGAATTTTGAACGAAAAATCTGGAATTTTTTATATGTGTCAAGGAAATTTTCTTATTCTTAAACCGTGGACTGGAAGAATCAAACTCCACTGTGGCCTGAAGGGTTAATTCTGAATTGTTTTGTATGAGTAACACACGAGGACGAGGTTCTATGTGGGTCATGGGAAACACCCATGCCGACCCACATCAAAGCACCAACATTGGTTTTGTGTTTTGTACTCAGTATTGCTGTAATTTCTTTTGACATTTTTGAGTGAGTTGCTATAATGAATGAGGCTTGGCGCCACCGCCTGACTCATGTCAACAGTTGCATTGAACACAATGAAAGAATGACAAGGAGCTGGGAATGTGTATCAAAGATGAATTGTTTTAAATTTCTGATTATAGCAAATCACTGATAGTGCCTTTGTTATAGGCCTCCCATTTTTCTGATTTTTTAAACTTTTTTACCAAATATTTATGTTCTCAATTTTATTTGAGAAAAGATTCTCACAGGAAAAGTATTTTGTTTACTATAAAAGAGTAGGAGAACGGGGAATACCCCTCCTAGTTTTGCTAAGTGCAACATGTTTAGATGCACAATAGGGGAAGTGCGGGGATTCCCAAGACTGCTAAACTTAGTAACTGCGTCAGCTTGTTTATGCTTTAAAAGTAAAGATCAAAACATTGCAAGATCTGGGAATTCCCCCACAAAGTTATATATATGAAGTGATGTAATTTAGAGTGTGACATCTGGCATTTGCTGGTGCCAAGGTCCATGTTTATGTAAGGTATGATGTAATGATATATGGTAGAAAGGGGAATCCATCTGTGAGTAGTTAAATCTATCATGGAAGGACTCTCTGCCAGCATCCACTAGTATAAACAGGTAGCTAGAAGATAGCTACTTTTACTCTGCATTGAGGGAGGCAGCAGACCTGTAAAGGTGCCAGGACTTATAATTCCATGTGAGCAGAGTGGCGTTGTACTTATTCTACTGTCATCTTGAAGCCGAAAGTGCTGGGAAGCAAATAGGATTCCAAATTGTGACAGATAGAAATGTTTGGTGATTATCTTGTACTGATATTCTGTGGAGTTTATATGTCGAGGGGGACTTCTTAATTTAACCTGTCGTCTTGAAACTGCTGGACAAAAGTTACCTTCAGGACCTGAGAAGATTCCCTTGGAATATAATACCCGAGGAGTTTTGTATGATTGTGGCGGCTGTAGTTTGAAGTCTTCGCTGTGAGGACCATATCATCGTTGAACTGCAAACGCTTCATGTGGACATTACTGGACATTCGTGAGGACAATAAGTATCAAATTAATTGTGTGTAATTGTGTAATATTTGATTTATGTAATGTTTTGGACATACCAATTCTTGACCCAATTACAACTCATTAAAATCTGTTATCATTATATAAAATTCAGATCACTGTGCACAAGGCCTCATTATTTGTGTTGAAAGGTATTCTGGGCATTAGACGTCCACGAGACGTCATAACACTTTATTAAACCAAAAATTTTAGGATACTCAAAATTGGGGACGGTCATTTACCCCTCAGGTGATCAACGAAAAGGGATTGAGGCTAACTGCCAATTTGGACTCTTACCATAGCCTTGGGAGACCCATAGGAACAAAACCAGGGGGGGTTAGGACCCGATCGGCCCGATTTGGGCATTGGGGATTTCCCAAACGGTAATTTTGGGAAACTGCTACGTGCATTACTATGGCAGTCCGGTCCCATGTGACATTAAAAAATCCTCTTTAAACCTTTGTTCAAAGATCTTAGTAATATCATGATAAAATAAGATCTAAAAATATTGGGCTTCAAAATCCCGTCGGGGTTAGTGGATTTAACCCCGCTGCAACATAGTGTTAATTTCAATAACGGTCATTTAGATTTAATATTTGTGACAGGCCTCGTCTTTAGTCAAAGTTGGTGTAAACAGTCTGTGTGCATAAGAGAGCCCTCCTACCATTAAGTCTGTGAAACAGACTAGCACCAGGAAGGTGATGCCTGTTTGATTTGCTGTCGCTGGTAGGTGCATGTCCTAACCCCCCCTGGACCAACAAATGTCTCAATAGAGGGCAGGTTCAAAATTCTGAAATTGTGACCGTACTCAGTACACGGTTAGTTTTGACACCAACCAGGCTATTGCCACTATGAGTGATGAAGCTTCTGAGGAATTAATGAATTATTCCGTATCCATTTTTTGGGTCTCCGCCAAACAAAAAGAAGGGGGAAGATAGAAAGCTTCCTGTCCGGTGTGTGTGCGGTGTGTGTGGCCCCACGCGAATCTTTGGAAACTAGCAAGTGTGGGTGGCTCTCTTAACAACATAGATGTAGGTCTTGAGTATGCGCTGGGTGAGACCTGAAGTGGGTATGTGTCATGCGTCAAAGGTCAAATAAGGTCAAAATATGGTAAAAAAATAGGGATAAATTGCAAATTAAACCTGTCAACACGAATATCTTTTGATTTTCATCTAACGGCAAAGTATGGGTTGTCAATTTTGCATAATATATGCCGCTTAAGTAGGCAGCGGATGAGTTCGGGATGGGTCATGTGCCTGGGTCAAAGGTCAAATGTGGTCAAAAATAGCTTTAAACCTTTGATCAATGGTGGTTAGGATTGGATGAAATTGGGGGGTGTGGTCTACATTCAGTTCCAAAAATTTTGAAGGTCATTTCAAGGTCAGTGGGGTCATTCAAGGTCACACTCCCTAAACATGTGGTAGGATGATGAAAGTGGTGGGTGCGGCGTTCAATAGTCCAGTGCCAAAAATTTGACGGTCGTTTTCAAGGTCATGTGGGGTCATCCAGGTCAAATCACATGCATGGTTTGTTAGGTCATGAAACCTGGTGGGGCAGTCAACATTTTATGCCAATTTGGCAGGTCATTTCTGGGCCATCTAGGTCATCTGAGGTCAATTCACTGCAAATGGGTTGTATGCGTCATGAAATTGGTGGGTGTTGTAAACATTCCAGTGTGCTGAAAATTTTGGAAGGTCATTTCCAAGGTCATGTGGGCCATCCAAGGTCAAACGGACTACAAATGGTTTGTATGCGTCATAAATTGGGGTGGGTGTTTCAAATTGATACAGAATTTTTCAAGGTCTTCTGGGGTATCCAGGTTTTGAAATTGGTATGCCTCTCTGTTTTCCAAACACAACGTCCCTGTGGATCTTTAGTTATGTTACTTTTCCTCCCTTTAACTAAAGCGATGAGAGGGGGGAACCTTGTGGTTCGGACCGCCCTTGTTCTCTTAAGTTGGCCTTTGATGCTACAGTTTGGGGAGTAAGATTTTGAAAGTTCTTCCTACAAATAATCTCTCACAAATCTTGTTATGATTCGACAAATTTGCTTGTAAATCTAAAGATCTTCCAGGGGTACTAAAATTCGTCAGACAAGCAGTCATTTTTTTGTTTTTTTTTTTGTCTTGCGTTTTTTATTCCATGGATCTCTCAAGGAGGAAAACATCCAGACTGGCACCTAGCAGCACGCAAAAAACCCTTCAGAGCACGTGAAGTCTGACCTGCAATAATCAGCACTGAGAAGCTCCGATGCCAATAATAGCTGGGCGGACAGGTTAGGGTTACGGGTTGCAATCTTTCAAAATGGGAAAAAAATGCCTAATGCTGCAAAACCCCTGTTCAACTATGTTTCAGTTCTTAGACCCCTACTTTGCCACAAAACCACCAATTTCAGCTCCATGGCTTAGAATTTTAGGGAATTTGTAGTTCTCGTTTTTGCCCTAAACACTACATCCAAATTTGGCCACCAAATCACAGTTCCAATGCCAAGTATCCATAAAATTGCCAAAAATTCACATGAAAAAAGACCCCTACATTTCACCCCACATCAGTTCAGTTCACACCCCGCATCCCCTTGAGTTTCCACCTTTCAGGTTTATAGCTCCACCCCCCCCCACCAACACCACCTCCATCTCAGGCTAATGTACCATTTCATTCACATTGAATTATCTCCATTTTGTCTCTCTTTGTTGACTCAGACCCACCAACGCTTTGTAGCTGCCTTCAAGAGGGTGGGAGCCCGAAAGTGTTGTTTGTGGGGATTCTCTTATCCCTACTCGGCCACATCATAGGAGACCAACGGTGGGTACCAGTCTATTTCAACAGTCAGGGTCAAAATAATTTTGGGATACTGGGGATTACTGAGCAAATTCGGCCACAAAAGTAGCTTTGAGTACAGTTACAGTTTACCATAGATCTAAAATTTCTCAGGGGCGGGCTATTTTGTGAAAACTGAGGGTAATCGCCCTTATAGAGCAGGAGCACGGATTGGGTCAAACATCATCATCATATCATCATCATCCATCCGTTCATGTACCACTGCATCTCAGACTTTGACCACCTTTGATATGACCCTCTACATTATGCAAGGATAAGCTGGTGTCCAAAATGCTGGCTTGTAACTTTTCAATAGGGGTACACAATTAAGTTTTGGTTTAGATATGGTGTAAAAATGGCAAAAGTGCAAAAAAAGGTCCAATGTAACATTTGTAAAGGGGTTCAAATCAGAAGTTGCTCCAATTTGGTAAATGAAACACATTGTTCATCTAGCTTAACTGTGTCCCTCAAATAAGGAATAGATTGTAGCATATGCAATGCATAGTATCAGTTATGTGGACAAAATCGGTCATGGTGCAACACAATCCAATTGGCATTTGACCTTTTGTTGACCTTTATCTCGGTAAGTAACATTACACATAATCAAAACTATACTTTTTGGGGAGTCCTCATTCCTCAGGCATTAATTGCCAGCATTAAAATATAATCAGATTAACTTTCAATGTTGACCCAATCTGTACCAATTGAGTGTGACCTTTTTTGCACTTACTTTTATGCATTTTACCCAATAAACTCTAAAAACAAATGGTCAAGATGGTACAAATATCATGTTGTAATCCTTAGACTAGAAGGCACAATATGACATACATTTCAACACGATTGAGTAATTAAAAGTTTGGACCCCTCTGTGGAAACTTAAATTGACCCCTATTGAAAAAGTGAGACCACACAATTTGAGACCACTAACACATGCATTGATGGTTAGGGTCCATACTAACTATAAAGGGTCAAACCTTTGATGTAGTCCGGCCCATAACAAATTCCTAAATAGCGACCCTATGATATTTGCTCATGCTATATTAGCCCTCGTGTATTTGGAGCCCTGCAACATGTGTAAAACTCAGGGTTTAAAAAAGCACATTTAAATTTACTAGGCCTACCAATGTAAACATTTGTTTATGCGCTTATCATCAAATTTCCACTTTTAAATGCGTATAAGTTTCTTGAACATCACTCAATTGACATCACTCAAGTCCGAGGAATCTGCATCATGGTTGAATTCCTTGGAGATTTTGACAGTAATATATGTGCATGATTATGTAGGCCAAGGCAATAACATAAATATACTTAACATTGTTAAAGTGCCAGTTTCAAGTCGGATACCAAACTATATATTGGTATATACTCATCTGTTCAAGTATCCTTTGAGCTTTGCTTTAAAGCTATTGATGATCAGTACTCTAATTACAATATTAGAAACAGAATAACTGGGTATTAACAGCAATTTACAAGTAGCTTACATGCCCATCAAGTTAACTTGAATTCCCTGCCAATATGCAACACATTTACTGAAACTACATTATTAATTTGGCTCGAGGGGCATTTCTCATCAAGACGCAGTAGGGGCTGACCAGGTAACCTGTCAATCAAATGATTTATGGTATATGTGCGTTTATTCTGTAATGGTTATTTAAGTATTACAAAAAACGATCTTCTGCTGGCTTGAGATATGTGGCGGCATCCTATAGGCCTTGTTGTAATGAAGTGGTCCTGGGTTCGATTCCATTCTGATTAGATTTTAATCTATTATTTTGGGAATTAGAGTGCAATGGGATACTCCGAGTTGGCTAAACTGCGATCTACACGGTAAGTATAGGGGTACCTGGTCGGCCCCTAGCCACTTGTTTATATCATGCAGGAAAGTGTAGAAATGTGTGAGAGACATTGGGGGGTGCTAAATATTCTGGATCGGCAACATGCTATTTTCTACCTGGTCAGAAAATTACCCCCCCCAGAACAATTTTCTTCTTCTTCTTAAAACATATCCACTGCACCAAGTATATTGGTAGTGGCTTGAGGTGGTGTCAGGATTTTTCAGCGAGCCGTATAAGCTGATCCAGGGCCGCGTGTATCATGATACGGACGCTCCGTATCATGGCCTGCTGACCAATTTTTTCGTTATACATTGATTTCTTTTATTGCAGTTTCTTTTTTTTTTTTTTTTTTTTTTTTTTTTTTTTTTTATTTGGGAAAAAAACACATGTTTGAGCCTTTCACTTGTATAACTTGGTCTCGGGTGGTGATGCTATCAACATGTGCTATGGACGGTTGCAAATGGTGAATTGATCCAAAAATTAAGCCAAAGCGTTTGTAAGAAAACCGCGTCTTGTCTTTATACTACATACTATGGACAACTTATTATACAAATATTTGCTAGCAGTGCTCTTGAAAGGAAGCAGCGTGTCATAAAGAAAATATAGAGCAGCGCAATTTTCAATAATTTATCATCATTTTGTCAGATATGGATAAACATGAGAAAAGTGGGGCCATGGCCTCTTCACTTAAAAGTGGAAAAAAGTGGAGGGCCATGCCCTGCTGTCCCCCGGTTCCACTGCCGCTGTATAGAGATCAGAAAGATGATCAAAGCAACTTATCGCCATAACATCCCAGGGAATCACAATATAGGGAAGGGAAAGACTCAGCAAAGCGGTGACATGACATCATGGGGTACTATTGGAAAACACCCTATTTTTTCAAAACAGCAAGTTTGAGCAACTTAAATGCACTTTTTTAGATTCTTTGAGGTCTTTATGGTTACTCACATGATCAATGACCGTCAGTTTGACTGTGAAGTTCCACTGCTTCCCCGCAACAGGATGATTATAAGGTTTTGCCAAAGAGAGAGAGATTCAGTCATCAGAGTGTTTGTGATGTGTAGTGATTTGAATAGACACTCAGTAGGATTTCCCTGCCTTTTTATTTGGTTACAGGATTGTTATCTAAAAGAAATAACAAAATGTGATTTGTACAGTCGCTGAGTCAATTAAAAACCTACATTCAGAATAAAAAATAATTACAATAGTTAAGGAATTATTTTGCTAAAATGTTTGCTTTGGTTATAAAGAGGGATAAACAGGCTGTCATAAAACGTTAGTTGGTTGCTTCATTGGACTTTGGGGAGAAGTTATGACTATTTTGCTGAGAGATATAAAAATCCTGTTTGGCCTTTTTGATTGAGCCAAAACAAAGCTGAATCTTTTACATATAGAGAACATGGTCTTCAGCGGTTGATTTGAGTAAAAAAACATTCAACACCAAGTCGTGTCAAACAATAGAAGGTGCGAGACCGAGAATAATTGACGGATTATAAAAATATATCCCTGAGAGTACAAAAGAATTGCTGAGTGAAAAAATGTTTCCATTTCCAAATAAGAAAGTCAAGACTGGTGGTGTAAAGACCCAGTGTACTTGAATATAAGCAAAGATGTAATGGTTTTAATCTACAAAGAAACTTGGAGCCAAAGTGAGACCGAGAGCTTTTGTATTTCGCTTGAAAACGAGGTGCATTATTAAATTTTTAAGTTTTTAATTCTAAATTATTTAACAGAAAACTTCAGTTTAGTTCTTCTTGCAAGGTATGGACGTTGAGTATTATGTATTTGTTGCAACAAATACCTTCGAGATGATAAAACAAAAAAGCTGAGCAAATTTCATATGTTCCTGCAACTGATGCATAGCGATATATTGAGTGATTTTTCAATAACGTGATCTTATTGATGAACATGTGGTCATTTAATTTGATATTTGACTTTAAATTGATATTTACTTATATTATGTTACACAATAGACCGTTTTATTCAAAATGATATGTTTTCTGTTCAGGAAGAAAATTCGATTTTATCAACTGAAATTGCATATGTGAACTGTCTTTGCTATAATGAGTTATGGTGTACGCCGGTTGTGCTGCCGGCTCTCCGCATGTTGGCTTAAAATCGGCCAAACAGCATTTTCAGGTTATATCCGCAAAATGATAGTTTCTTACCTGAAGTCCGAAAGACACCAAATAAAACTCTTCTGATAGCCTGTTTATCCTTGTAAACAAACCACTAAGCAAACATTCAGAAAAAATAACGTGTAACCTTTCAAGGAAAAAATCTTTCTAACCATGCCTAGTCTTTAGCCAAGCCTGTGTGTAACCATTCGATATTCATAAGAGCGCCCTCCTACCGTTAGTCTTTGAACCAGACTAGCACCCGGAAGTTGATGCCGTTTGAATTTGCTGTTGCGTGTAAGGTTGGCATGTCCTACCCCCCTGGAACAACCCAATGTCCCTGAATAGAGGGCAGGCTGTCAAATTTTGAAATTGTGCCAGTCCTCATACACGGTAGTTTTTTTTGACCACCCACCATGCTATTTTTGCCATTATGAGTGAAAAGCTTCTGGGAGGAATTACTGCATTAATTCCGTATCCTTTTTTTTGGTCCTCCTCCCACCAACGAAGGGGGACTATAGAACTGCTCCTGTCCGTGTGTGTGTGTCCGTTGTGTGTGCCCACTCGATGTCCTTTGGACCTAAGCAAGTGGGGGTGTCTATCTTCACAACATAGCTGTATCTTGATTAATGCGCTGGGGATTGAGAACCTGAATTGGTCATGTGTCATGCTCAAAGGTCAATAAGGGTCAAAAATATGGTAAAAAATCAGGGATAAAATTGCTAACCTTGTCACACGATTGCTTTTGATTAAGCCAGTATGGGTTTCCATCTTTGCAACATAGATGCCAGCTTTAAGTAGGCGCGGATGAGTTCGGAGATGGGTCATGTGCCGTGGGTCAAGGTCAAATGTGGTCAAAACTTGGCTTTAAAACTTGTCAATTGTGGTTAGGATGAGAAAACTTGGTGGGTGTGTGCCTCAACATTCAGTGCCAACAATTTTTAAGGTCATTCAAGGTCAGTGGAGGTCAAGTCAGGTCAATCCCTAAACATGTGTAGGATGATGAAACGTTGGTGGGTGGGGTCATATTCATTTGCCAAAATTTGAAGGTCAGTTCAAGCATTTGGGGTCATCCAAGGTCAAATCCATGCATCGTTGTGATGGCCATGAAACCTGGTGGGTGCAGTCAACATTTTATGCCAATTTTTGTGTCAAGTCATTTCTGTCCTGGCATCTAGGGTCATCTGAGGTCAATTCACTGCAAATGTTGTATGGTCATGAAACTTGGGTGGTTGTTTTTCAACTTCCAGTCTGAAAATTTTGAGGTCAGTTACGTTCATGTGGGCCATCCAGTCAAACAACTACAATGGTTGTATGGTCTGAACTCTGTGGGTGGTAATTCCAGATACCAGAATTTTTCAAGGTATCCTGGGTCTCCAAGGTTTTTGAATTGGTATGGCCTCTCTGTTGTCCAACACAATAGTCCCTGTTATCTTTAGTTATGTTCTTCCTCCTTACTAACCCTAACTACCCGCGATTAGGTTTCGGGGGACCTTGGTGGTTCGAGAACACCGCCTGTTTCCTACCAGTTGCCATTGATGCTACAAGTTTGGGGAGTAACTATGTTGAAAGTTCTTCTACAAATCATCTCTCACACATCTTGTTATGATTCGACACATTTGCTTGTAAATCTAAAGATCTTCCAGGGGTACTAAATTGTCATACCAGCCTCATCAGCAAATTGATCTCTGCACTCTCAAGGAGAAAACATCAGACTGGCACTTAGCAGCAACGCAAAAACCCTTCATAATCACTTGACTTCTGACCTGCAATAACAGCACTGAGAAGATCACGATTGCCAATAATAGCTGGGCGGACAGGTTAGGGTTACGGGATTTGAAATCTTTCAAATGGGAAAAAATGCCTAATGCTGCAAAACCCCCTGTTCAACTATGTCAGTTCTTAAACCCCACTTTTGCCACAAAACTCACACCAATTTCAGCTCCACTGCTAAAATTTTAGGGGAAATTTTGTCCGTTTTCTTCGTCCTAAACCTCATCAAATTGGCCCCAATTCAGTTCCCAATGCAAGTTCCATAAAATTGGCCCAAAAAATTCACTGCCAAAGACCCTACTTTCAACCATAATTTCCAGTTCAACAACCCGCCTCCCGCTTGAGTTCCCCCTTTCCCGGTTTATAGCCCCCCCCTCCCCCCCCACCACCACCCTACCCATAGGCTATGTACCATTTCATCAACCATGAATTTCTTCTCACATTTTGTCTCTCTTTTGTTGACAGCACCAACGTTTTGTAGCTGCTTCTAAGGATGGTGAGCCAGAAGTGTTTTATGTTGGGGATTCTCTTATACACTCATGCCACACATAGGAGACAAGGTGGGTACAGTAATTTACAACATGGTCAAGGTCCAAAATACTTTTTGGGGCTAATGGGGATTACTTGAGCAAATTCCTGCCAAAAAGTAGCCTTTGAGTACAGTTTACCATAGATCAAAATCTCTCAGGGGGGCTATTTTGTGAAAACGGAGGGCTAATCGCCCTTATAGAGCAGGAGCCCGGACTTGGGCAAACATCATCATCATCACATCATCACATCGTTCATGTCCCAACTGCAATCTCAGCTTTGACACCTTTGATATGGACCCCTACATTATGCAGATAGGTGGTGTCACAATGCGGTGTCCACTTTTTTCAAAGTGGTCATTTAAGTTTTGGTTTTAGAGTTATTAATTGGGTAAAAATGGCTAAAAGTGCAAAAAAAAGGCATTTTTCCATTTGAACAGGGGTCCAAATCAGAAGTTGCTGCTGCTGCTCCACATTGGTAAAATGAAACAAATTGTTTCATCTAGCTAATGTGTCAAAATAAGGAATAGTTTGTAGCATCTGCACTGCATAGTTATCATGTTTATAGTGACCAAAATAAGGTCAGGGGGCAACACAATCCAATTGGCATTGACCTTTGTTGACCTTTATCTCGGTAGTAAACATTTTAACATAATCAAAACTATACTTTTTGGGAGTCCTCATTCCTAAGGCAATAATTTGCAAGCATGTACTAAAATATAATCAGATTAACTTTCATGTTGACCCTGTATCAAATGAGTTTGACCTTTGCACACTTTTAGCATTTACCCAATGACTCTACAACCAATGGTCATAGCTGGTACAAAACTATACCATTTTTTGTAATCCTTATTACCTAGACCGGACATATGGACATACATTTCAACCCGATTGGAGTATTTTAAAAGTTTGACCCCTGTGTAAACTTAAATTACCCCTTTGAAAAAGTGATACAAAAGTTGACACAACTAAACTACATTTGCATTGATGTAGAGGGTCCATACTACCTACTAAAAGGTGTTCAACCTGAGAGTAGTCAGGAATGAAAACCAAATTCCCTAAAATAAGGACCCTATGATATTCTGCCTCCTGGCTTCTTAGCCCCTCGTGTATTGAGAGCCCTGCAACATGTAGTTAACCATGGTTACACAAGCACTTTAAATTTAATAGGCAAAGTATTAAACCATCGTGTTATGCAGCTATCATCAAGTTTAACGTTTTAAATGCGTATAATAGTTTTCTTTGACATCACTCAATTGACATCACTCAAGTCCGAGGAATCTGCATCATGGTATGAAATCCTTGGGGAAGTTTAAAATTTTTTTTTTTGACAGTAATATATGTGCATGATTATGTAGGCCAGGAGGAAAAACATAAATTACTTAACATTGTGTAAGTTGCCAGTTTCCAAGTAGATACACAAAATACTATATTGGATAATAATAATCTGTTAAAGAGCCTTTTGAGCTTTTAGCTTTAAAGACCTATTGATGATCAGTTACTCTAATTCAATATTAGAAGAATACTGGGTATTAACAGCAATTTACAGTAGTACATGCACATCAAGTTAACTTTGCACGTCTGCCAATTGCAACACATTTGCTGAAACTCATTATAATTTGGGAGGGCAATTGATCATCAGGAAGCAGCGAGGGGCGACAGGTAAAACCTCGTCAATCAAGATGATTATGGTATATGGGCGTTTATTCTGTTAATGTGTTTATTTAAGTATTACAAAAAACGATCTTCTGCTGGCTCAGATTTGTGGCGGCATCTAAGGCGATTCTTGTCTTGTAATGAAAGTGGTCTGGGTTCCCGATCCCCATTTCTGACGTAGATTTACTATATTTTGGGGACCTTAGAGATTGCAATGGATACTTCCGAGTGGCGAAACTGAATTTACACGGTAAGGTATAGGGTTACATGGTCGGCCCCTAGCACTGTTTTATCATATGCAGTGATGGAAAGTGTTAAAATGTGTGTGCAGAGAAATTGGGGGTGCTATATATTCTGGTGCAACTTGCTATTTTCATATGGATCAGAAATATCACGAACCCACTTTTCTTCTTCTTCTCACATATCCATGCACCACAGTATTGGTATGGCCTTTGTGGTGGGTGTCAGGATTTATTTCAGGTGGAGATAAGATGAGCAGGGCCGCGTGTTCTTGATACGGACGCTCCTAACATGGCTGTACCAAATTTACTGTTAACATTTATTCTTTTCTTTGAGTTATGGGAAACAATGTTTGAGCCTCTTTCCACTGTATAAAATTTGTCTGGGTGTGATGCTACTCAAATGTTTCATGGAGGTTGCAAAATGGGAATGGACCCAAATTAAGCCCAAAGGTTTGTAAGAAAACCGCGTCTTTTTATTACTACCCTAACTATGGACACTTTATACAAAATATTTGTAGAGTGCTTTGAAAAGAAGCAGTGTATAAGAAAAATAGAGCAGCGCAATTTCAAACTTATTATCATTTTTTGTGCAGATATGAGATAAAAAAAAACCTGATGTGAAACGTGGGGGCCAGGGGCCCTTCACTTTAAAGTTGGAAAAAAAGTGGAGGGCCATGCCTGCTGTCCCCGTTCCACTGAGCTGATATAGAGATACAGAAAGGATGATCAAGCAACTTTATCAGCCATAACCAGGGGAATCAACAATTATAGGAAGGGAAAATGACGCTCAGCCAAAAGTGGTGACATTACATCCATGGGGACCATATTGGAAAAAACCCTATTTTTCAAAACAGAAGTTTGAGCAATTAAATGCACATTTTTTAGAACTTCTTTGAGGTCTTGATGTGACTCACAGTGGAAATGACGTCAGTGACAGGATGAATTTCACTGCTTCCCGCCCACAGGATGAATAAAGGTGCCAAGAGAGATTTCAAGTCATCCATAGTTTTTGTGAAGTGTAGTGATTTTCATAGACACTCAGTAGATTCCTGCCTTTTATTTGGCTACAGAATTGTCTTAAAATGAACAACAAAATGTGATTTGTACAGTGTGAGTCAATAAAAACCTACATTCAGAATAAAAATAATTAAAATGTAAGAATTATTTGCTAAAAATGTTTGCTTGGGTTATAAAGAGGAATACAAACAGGCTTTCATTAAAAGTTTAGTTGGTGTCATTTGGACTTTGGAGGAAGAAGTTATGACTATTTGCTGAGAGACTAAAAATTTCCTGTTGGTGATTTTGAGCCAAACAAAGATGCATCTTTTACATAGACGGAACATGGTCTTCAGCGGTGATTTGAGTAAAAAATTAAACACAAGGTTATTGTCAACAATATTAGAAGATGGGAAATAATTGAAGGATTATAAAAATAAATCTGAGATTACAAAGGAAATGCTGAGTTGAAAAAATGGTCAATTTCCCAAATAAGAAGTTCAAGATAGCGGTGTAAGACAGTTTACTTTGGCCATAAGGCAAGATTAATGGTTTTAATCTTACCACGAAACTTGGGAGCCAAAGGGCGACCCAATAGAGGTTTTGTATTCAGTGAAAAAGAGTGCATATAAATTTTAAGTTTAATTTAAAGTATTTACAGAAAACTTCAGTTTTAGTTCTTCTTGCACTTTTTATGGATGTTGATATAACTGTATTTGTTGCAAATAATCCCCTTAGAGATGTTAAAACAAAATCTGAGCACTTTCATTATGTCATGAATGAGCATCGATATGGAGTGATTTCAATAAAACGACTCTTTATGATTGAACAATGGTAAGTTAATTTGATATTGACTTAATTGGCTATGTTACTATAATTATGTTAACAATAGACCGTTTTATTCAAGATGATATGTTTTCAGGGACGAAATCGATATAAACTGAAAGTGCATATGTGAATTATCTTTGCTATAATGCGTTATGGTGTACGCGGTGTAAGTCTCTCCGCATTGTATGGCTAAAAAAAATTTCGGCCAAACAGAATTTTTAGGTCTCTCCCAAAATGGCAGGTTTCTAACTGAAGGCCGAAAGACACCAAAGAAAACTCTTCTGATAGCTGTTTATCTTGTAAAAAACCCAAAGCAAACATTCAAGCAAAAAATAAGTTTACCTTTCAAAAATCTTTCCACAATGTAGGTTTTTATTGACCTCACACTTTATACATGTATGCTTATATTTCAATAGAAACATAGGATGAATTTCATATTTACTCCTATAGGAATATACATTTCACAATTTTTGTACCATAGAAACAGTTCTCAACTTTAATCCTTTCAGATGGGGGTGTTTTTGATGAATTTTCACCAGTACAAAAATCT
>JAMKCH010035579.1:0-20099 GCA_023653785.1 Ophioderma brevispina
GCTGTGGGTCCTTATTTAAGGAATTTGTTCATGTCCCACTACATGAAAGCCGTCGCCCAACCAATACTTGCAAATGTTATTTACTTACCGAGATAAAGGTCAAAGAAGGTCAATGCCAATTGGATTATGTTGCCCTATGACCTATTTTGTCACATAACAGGATAACTATACATTGCGGATGCTACAAACTATTCCTTATTTTGACACATTAAGCTAGATGAACATTTTGTTTCATTTTTTACCCAAATTCAGCAACGCGTTGCCGAAATGTCGCAACGCGTTGCCGAAATGTCGCAACGCGTTGCTACTTTCTCACAACGCGTTGCGGCAATACGTTATGACCCTTATGGCTTGTACTTTCTTGCAACGCGTTGCTACTTTCTTGCAACGCGTTGCTACTTTCTTGCAACGCGTTGCTACTTTCTTGCAACGCGTTGCGGCAATACGTTATGGCCTTTATGGCTTACCATATACGCCCATGATGACCCCCCGCGTAAATAATGATTCCTCACCTGCACACCCCCAATTGTTTGACCCTAGCTATGGAAATTGTCTATTTTATTTTTAGAAGAAAGAATTTCAAGTAGAGGCAAGGGTAGATGCAGCACAATGTTGACAGCTGGGGCATGCAATATTATTTCTGTAAAAATCTGAAAGATCCATTGTGAGAATCTTGCCATGTCCTACAAAGGTCATGACTTTGCATGCTAACTAAACTGATGTAAAATACAATACCGGTACTTAAAAATATTAGTTAGGTTAAAGAATAAAAAGATTAAAAAGGCTGCACCTGTGCAGCTTGCACAACGACAAGGATGGCTCTGACTATCCTGCATCCGATGTAGCCTACTTAGGTCGATATCGGGGTTCTCTATCCAAAACCCCTCTTATGTATTCCTCTAATTCATTTGCATTATGAGGGGCAAAATCCAAAATAACAGGAGAGCAAAAATGAAACAGGGATAGCCATATCTATGAAACTGATATTGTTGCTGACTAAACTCATAATTGAGATTGATGAAGCTTTAAAAACGCGCACATATATGTTCGTAATGCCCGTTTCCCAGAACATGCTAAGACCCTGATGGCGCTTCTGGGGTAGCTGTTCTTTAAATTAATTCTCGGCGAGTTAAAAATCTCAAACAGTGCTGTAAACTCGTCGAGTTGCGGCGCTGTAAAACTTGGATTTCGGCGCTGTAAACTCGAGGTGTAGCGCTGTAACTCGAGACGTAGCGCTGTCAACTCGAGGCGTAGCTCCTGTCAACTCGAGGTGTAGCGCTGCAAACTCGCAATGTAGCGATATAAACTCGAGGTGTAGCGCTGCAAACTCGCAGTGTAGCGCTGCAAACTCGCAGCATAGCGCTGCAAACTCGCAGTATAGCGCTGCAAACTCGCAGTTTAGCGCTGCAAACTCGCAGTGTAGCGCTGCAAACTCGAGGTGCAGCGATCCAGTAGCGATGCAACTGGGGTTGCGGCGATGTAAACTCGGGTTGCGGTGATGTAAACTCGATGTGTAGTGAAGGAAACTCGGGTTGCGGCGATGTAAACTCGAGGAGTAGGGATGTAAACTGGAGGTGTAGCGAGGCAAACTGGATGGATAGCGCGGTAACTCGGCGTGGCGCGGTGTTACTCGCTGGGGATTTGTCGTGCGTGGCGTGCCATAGACGTAGAGTCATACAGTCCATCTGTCTATTGTGCTCTCCATTGTGTACTGCATCCATTATTTGTTTCAGCACGTGTTTTCGCGAAAGCTAGGACACTCTGATGTGTGGACTGTCAGCCGGTATAGTGACAGGGTGTTGCCGTTTAGTGACCCGGGTTGACTGGCGACCCCGATGACTTTAGCAGTCAACACCACGGAATTAAGCGCGATACACTGTTGAATTATCGGGGTCGCCAGTCAATCCTGGTCAATGCCGAAAACAACACGTTTGCTTGGGTCTTAATAAACTATCCGACTTAAGGGATTGTACATATAATTGGTATGCCAACGCGTGTACTCATGCTTTTGTTGAAGCTTTACACAATCAGTCAACATGTGGCCATATTCCTTGCAGTAATGGCAGTGGATGACGTAAGAACCACTACTGCAAACGGGACAATTGATAGAGCTTTGTCTCTGTAATAGTAAAGCCTGGGTTTCGTGTCTCCATTTCGTAGACATCTCATCTATTTTTTCCTGCGCTTTTTGCGTTCCCTCGTAGGTAAGGTCAATGGCACAATTAGTCGAAACCTCATGTAGAAGTTTGATGATGTCCTTTGCAGACTTCGGAGCAAACCAAATTCTATCGTGACGTACATATTGATTCTTGTGACTGACCCAGGCGTAAAAGGCATCGTAGAATTGAAACCAGTCGATAGCTTTCCAAGTGAAATTTGGCGATGTTGCATCTCCAAACAGTGTCTGTAATCCTGCCTGATGTCTCCACAATTTCCACAAACGACACACTTGAAATTCAATACCCGTATTTACCAATGGTAACTGCACTCCAAGGTGTCTTTTGAAATCAAAAAATGCCCAGGAGCAGCTTTCACAGGAGAATACTCTGAAAAATACATACTCGAAATTTAACTCGTTCCGGTCGTTTCGTTGTTATTGCTTGGTAATTTCTGATAGTTTCATATGCAATTCGATTGACATCAAGAAAGAGAAACTGTTCTGCGTGATTCTGATTAAAACGGTTTTCTGTAAGGCGAATCATATTCCTTACTTTTGTAGATATCCACAAATATAATGGTGTTGTTGTCATCGTAGATCACGATCCAGGATATGTTTCCATTGGAACGTGAAGAAAATGACGGAGGTAGACAGCAGTGTTACGATCCAGATTGTGAAGTCTTAACATTGGTCTTATTCCGGGTGCAGGAGCTCTGCCTCGATTCAAGCCGTTATTTTGAGTTTGCCTTTGAGGACTATTAGAGGCCATCTTTACTAAGGTATTTAGTCCTTCTCATTATCTGGTGGCATGAATGGATGCTTCTGTAAGAAATAAAACAATGCATTAACAGCACTTTTTTAAGAGCGCCCCCAATTGAAGCTCAATTTTCCTTGTAAAATCTAGATCTGACCCTTCCTTCAAAATGCAAAATTCGCACACTTTGCTGAATATGAAAATAAAAATAAAAATTGGATAAGGAAAAATAAAATTTCATGGAATTGGACCTGAGAAAGGTAATTGAAGTTCATGATTTATGGAGCATTTTACAATTTGATATTCCCTATGAAGATAGCTAGTGATATGTATGAAGTATACCCAAATGTACAGTAAAACTACATTTTCAAACAGTTTTGTTACATTTTCCCCCGTTGCTATGCAAAATGCCACAGGAAAACCCAGGCCTGCAATATACCATTGTTTGTCTGTGTATAAAGCATTGATAACAAGTTTGGGTCACTCAATTGATTGAATGAGAGAACACGTGAGGTTTTGTCAAATCTACATTCTGTAACCAGACTCGGAGGCTATAGGGAACAGGTGAAAATGCAATACGTGGATTTGGGGTTTTCCGACCGGATGTTAATCTTTACCGAAATTTTACCAACAACGCGCACTCTATATAAAATAAATAGCGCATATATATTCTATGGTGTTTTGTGTCATACGGTCATTGTGGGTCATAAACTGCGCCGAAGACCACCGTTTGCTCTGTTGTACATAAATTTTACCAGTACGAGATTCTTGAATTGCTCTTTGTAATTTTTGCGCCACAAAATGTGCGTGTAGTTTAAAGAGGCGCACTAAACCGCGAGCTTGCATGGAGTGATGAACATCTACTCGTACATCGTTGGTGCATTGTGGAATAGGAATTTCGGTAAAAAATGATTTCGGTAGGAAACCCAAAATCCACGTATTCCAGGGCTTGTTGTGCTGCCCCGGAGAATTTTACAAGTAAAAATGTATAAGGAGAGAGATTGCGCAAATGTTGCAAAACCGCTTGTTTATGACATTTGATAAGAAATTTCTTATACTTGTTTAGAAGCAAACTATGTATCACAATAATATAACTTGTAAAATATAAACCATTTTCTAGCATTTCAATATTGATCGGTATACACTGCACCCAGAAATGTTATTATAATTAAATGACTCCGGCGACATTTATTCAGCAGACGACGGAAATGGCGTTTAACACAAGAAAACACACGCCGGAGTTGCTTCCAAAGGCATGCACCCTGTTTGACCGGTCTGTGACCTTGTGGTTTTAATATCAATGAGTACGAGTCTATGATATTCATGTAATAGACACATTTGTTGATCAAAGTTACGGCAAACTTAAAGTTAGCTTAAAAATTACTTGGATGTCTTTAGCCTATTATTAATGTCCCTATCTGTTTTTGGGTATGTTATTTTTATGCGTAAAATATATCTATATACTTTCAATGGCCTAGACTATCATTTGCGAGCAAATTTAAGAAATTTTATATTTTTGTGAAAACGTGCCAGTGCCGCTTTAGGTGTTAATTACATGGATATGTAAATACTTCAACGGGGTGGACAACGTTCCCAGGGACACGCACTAATTATCCAATTAACGGGGCGATGGATTTTAATATTTTTTAATGAAAAGATGCGCATCCAAAAGTTTGACAAATACAAAAAAATATGAGTCGGAAAAAGTATATCGTTTGTTAAAAAACTAACAATATAGTTTGCGGACCCCTAGGAATCCCTCTTGTCCACTTAAGTGTTAATACTACGGGTCATAACGTTTTGCACAAATGCATTAACAGACAACAAAAGAAGTGATGTACAGGGTGAGTCAGAAAAAAGTACAACCAAATGAGGGATTTTTTATGAAGAAACCTTAACGGAATTTACCAAATTAATTCCTGTGTTAGATAGTCTCTTTAATCAGCTTTCACAATAATTTTAAATTTTTGAAATCGATCAAACCATTCAAAGGCTACAGTTATTTTTGTGAAGGTATCCATTTTCTGCCCCGAACAAATTGCTCACCGACTGTACACATGAGACTCATTACTGCGCAGCGTGAGGGCTTCAAAATAAATTAACAGGTTGATTTCTTTGGTGCCGTATTCAAATGCTCCGCGTGACATGTGTTGAATGATAATGCATAATACTTAAGATTAAAGAAATTAACAATATATTTTTAAAATGGAACATTTTAAAGCTTTATCTGTTATCCATCCCTATACATGTTATTTAGAAGTTTTAGTACGTGGAAATCAAAATAATAAAAAAAGGATGCTGCATTTTGTTGCTTCAAGTCCAAAAAATGATTTTATTTATTATCATTTTGATATTTTTGATATCTGGTTTCATTTTACAGTCTTACCCAACTATGTAACCAGACATCTTAATTTAGGGAGGGAGGAACCATGCGATGGGGACCATTTAACTTTTGGGACATCACTAAAACACATTTTGCAAAGGTGAACACGGTAACCTGTCAATACTATCAATTTATTACTTTTCCTGATCTCTATTGGGGCTAGGAGGGGGCAAAGATTTTGAGTGCGGACCCAATCCTTACTCCTTCCCCTCCCACGCCCTCACCCACAGGCTGGTTACGTCACTGGGATTCTCTGACATTTATTCGAAATGTGTAATTAATGGATGATATGCTGCAAATCCCAAAGCTGAACGTAAAACCAAGAGTACTCTTTGGGTTACTCTAGCGTGTAACTTGTTCGGTCTTTAACATCGGGTACTTTCACTTCCGCAACTTAACTTTTGAACGCGTTAATCAATTTTAATGCCGTAATTTTTATATGAGAGCTAACAAAACTGGGATTGTACTACAAGAAGAAAATATATGAATAGCACAGAGGGTTTTCCATGAAAAATCGCTCAATTTGGTTGTACTTTTTTGTACTCACCCTGTAGCATGTTTCAATACGTTTTGAAAAGCAATAGGAATTAAGGTTTTGGCAATGCGTTATGTAACTAAATACCGCGCTGTGAATTAACAACGTATTGCCAGAACCTTGCATGATGGAATTATCAAACGGAATAAGCTACAATGCACAATATTGCACCTTATTCCATTATTTACTTCCTCCTCAGACACGTTGGGATAACTTTAAAAGCAACGTTTTGAAAAAAAAACTCTATTCTTATTGGTTGTTTTCAAAGCGTTCAATACGCCATGTCCTAACCGGTGTAAAAGGAGATATGGTCCGGCAGGAACCATAGTCCGGGCTCCATAGACGACAACGGAATAAAGCGTGAAACTAATGTTGCGTGAAGAGTCAACTGAATCGAGTGCCCTATTCTTCACCGTTGTAGGCGGACTGTGAGTCCGGAGGACTGTATCTCCTACCACACCGGCTTGCCATATAACCCGGGAGCTAGCAGACATTTGTAACACATCTCAAGTACAAAAGGTTTGAGTGATTAAATATGTTGACAGACTGACAGGGACCTCTGAAACGTAATTCTTACGTGCAGCAAATGGTGCCTTAAGGAGAGGGGGCCAAAACAAAGTTTGTACAGGGGTCAAATTTATAAATTGATCCAATCATGTTGAAAAGTATGCCATGTTATTTGTCTAACCACAAGGATTCAGGAAAGGTATAGTTTGTACTATCTACAACGTAAAGTTTAAGAGTTATAGGCTAAAAACAGCAAAAAAAAATAAAATAAAAAGGGTCAATTTCAGTTGTACAGGGGTCAAATTTTAAAGTTGCTCCGATTTAGATAAAAAATGGTGCAAGTTATTGATGGAGTTCATAGGATTAAAATAAGGAATAGTTTTGACTGTCTAAAATACTTAGTTACCGTTGTAGAGGCCACAGAAGGTCAACGTCCATTGCATTAAATGGGGCTTGACCTTGATTCCCCCTACTTTCTTAAGCAAGCATTTGAGACACTCAAAACTACTCCTTATTTTGATCCTATGAGCTCCATCTATAATTTGCACCATTTTTTATTCAAATCGGAGCAACTTAAAAATTTGACCGCTGTACAACTAGGCCCCCTCTCCTTAAGGCACCATTTGTGGCACTTTTAAAGAATTATGTTTCAGGGGTCCCTGTCAGTCTGTCTACATATTTAATCACTCAAACCTTTTGTACTTGAGATGTGTTACAAATGTCTGCTAGCTCCGGGGCTAATAGGTGCAACTAGACATTTTATTTTGGTGGGTGGATGAGAACAAAAGGATATTGGCGAATTAAACAAGGGAGTTGGACAAAGGTTATAACACGAAAGGCAAGCGCCATTTTCAGGGTGAGTCAGAAAAAGTACAACCAATGAGGGATTTTTTATGAAGAAACCTTAACGGAATTTACCAAATTAATTCCTGTGTTAGATAGTCTCTTTAATCAGCTTTCACAATAATTTTAAATTTTTGAAATCGATCAAACCATTCAAAGGCTACAGTTATTTTGTGAAGGTATCCATTTTCTGCCCCGAACAAATTGCTCACCGACTGTACACATGAGACTCATTACTGCGCAGCGTGAGGGCTTCAAAATAAATTAACAGGTTGATTTCTTTGGTGCCGTATTCAAATGCTCCGCGTGACATGTGTTGAATGATAATGCATAATACTTAAGATTAAAGAAATTAACAATATATTTTTAAAATGGAACATTTTAAAGCTTTATCTGTTATCCATCCCTATACATGTTATTTAGAAGTTTTAGTACGTGGAAATCAAAATAATAAAAAAAGGATGCTGCATTTTGTTGCTTCAAGTCCAAAAAATGATTTTATTTATTATCATTTTGATATTTTTGATATCTGGTTTCATTTTACAGTCTTACCCAACTATGTAACCAGACATCTTAATTTAGGGAGGGAGGAACCATGCGATGGGGACCATTTAACTTTTGGGACATCACTAAAACACATTTTGCAAAGGTGAACACGGTAACCTGTCAATACTATCAATTTATTACTTTTCCTGATCTCTATTGGGGCTAGGAGGGGGCAAAGATTTTGAGTGCGGACCCAATCCTTACTCCTTCCCCTCCCACGCCCTCACCCACAGGCTGGTTACGTCACTGGGATTCTCTGACATTTATTCGAAATGTGTAATTAATGGATGATATGCTGCAAATCCCAAAGCTGAACGTAAAACCAAGAGTACTCTTTGGGTTACTCTAGCGTGTAACTTGTTCGGTCTTTAACATCGGGTACTTTCACTTCCGCAACTTAACTTTTGAACGCGTTAATCAATTTTAATGCCGTAATTTTTATATGAGAGCTAACAAAACTGGGATTGTACTACAAGAAGAAAATATATGAATAGCACAGAGGGTTTTCCATGAAAAATCGCTCAATTTGGTTGTACTTTTTTGTACTCACCCTGTAGCATGTTTCAATACGTTTTGAAAAGCAATAGGAATTAAGGTTTTGGCAATGCGTTATGTAACTAAATACCGCGCTGTGAATTAACAACGTATTGCCAGAACCTTGCATGATGGAATTATCAAACGGAATAAGCTACAATGCACAATATTGCACCTTATTCCATTATTTACTTCCTCCTCAGACACGTTGGGATAACTTTAAAAGCAACGTTTTGAAAAAAAAACTCTATTCTTATTGGTTGTTTTCAAAGCGTTCAATACGCCATGTCCTAACCGGTGTAAAAGGAGATATGGTCCGGCAGGAACCATAGTCCGGGCTCCATAGACGACAACGGAATAAAGCGTGAAACTAATGTTGCGTGAAGAGTCAACTGAATCGAGTGCCCTATTCTTCACCGTTGTAGGCGGACTGTGAGTCCGGAGGACTGTATCTCCTACCACACCGGCTTGCCATATAACCCGGGAGCTAGCAGACATTTGTAACACATCTCAAGTACAAAAGGTTTGAGTGATTAAATATGTTGACAGACTGACAGGGACCTCTGAAACGTAATTCTTACGTGCAGCAAATGGTGCCTTAAGGAGAGGGGGCCAAAACAAAGTTTGTACAGGGGTCAAATTTATAAATTGATCCAATCATGTTGAAAAGTATGCCATGTTATTTGTCTAACCACAAGGATTCAGGAAAGGTATAGTTTGTACTATCTACAACGTAAAGTTTAAGAGTTATAGGCTAAAAACAGCAAAAAAAAATAAAATAAAAAGGGTCAATTTCAGTTGTACAGGGGTCAAATTTTAAAGTTGCTCCGATTTAGATAAAAAATGGTGCAAGTTATTGATGGAGTTCATAGGATTAAAATAAGGAATAGTTTTGACTGTCTAAAATACTTAGTTACCGTTGTAGAGGCCACAGAAGGTCAACGTCCATTGCATTAAATGGGGCTTGACCTTGATTCCCCCTACTTTCTTAAGCAAGCATTTGAGACACTCAAAACTACTCCTTATTTTGATCCTATGAGCTCCATCTATAATTTGCACCATTTTTTATTCAAATCGGAGCAACTTAAAAATTTGACCGCTGTACAACTAGGCCCCCTCTCCTTAAGGCACCATTTGTGGCACTTTTAAAGAATTATGTTTCAGGGGTCCCTGTCAGTCTGTCTACATATTTAATCACTCAAACCTTTTGTACTTGAGATGTGTTACAAATGTCTGCTAGCTCCGGGGCTAATAGGTGCAACTAGACATTTTATTTTGGTGGGTGGATGAGAACAAAAGGATATTGGCGAATTAAACAAGGGAGTTGGACAAAGGTTATAACACGAAAGGCAAGCGCCATTTTCAGGGCGGAGGGACAATGAATATACATGTAGTTCAATACACGTGTAAGATGTGTAGTGTTCTACAAATAAACAGTGAAACCGGACGAAATTGACTTGCACTTGTATAAAATGAAAGAGTTGTTTCTTACCTTTGTTTTACCGTTTCTAAACAAATGACTGAAAAGCTACTTACCTAATTCATTAGAAGTCACCCAACATAATTGAAAGCTCCATCTATAATTTGCACCATTTTTTATTCAAATCGGAGCAACTTAAAAATTTGACCGCTGTACAACTAGGCCCCCTCTCCTTAAGGCACCATTTGTGGCACTTAAGAATTATGTTTCAGGGGTCCCTGTCAGTCTGTCTACATATTTAATCACTCAAACCTTTTGTACTTGAGATGTGTTACAAATGTCTGCTAGCTCCGGGGCTAATAGGTGTAACTAGACATTTTATTTTGGTGGGTGGATGAGAACAAAAGGATATTGGGCCAATTAAACAAGGGAGTTGGACAAAGGTTATAACACGAAAGGCAAGCGCCATTTTCAGGGCGGAGGGACAATGCATATACATGTAGTTCAATACACGTGTAAGATGTGTAGTGTTCTACAAATAAACAGTGAACCCGGACGAAATTGACTTGCACTTGTATAAAATGAAAGAGTTGTTTCTTACCTTTGTTTTACCGTTACTAAACAAATGACTGAAAAGCTACTTACCTAATTCATTAGAAGTCACCCAAAATAATTGAAAGAACCGATTCGCCTGCCTACCAAAACTGTGCCTTTCCGTACTTGTATTGAAAGCGCGGGCTACCACACAAATCTATATATTTTTTTGCGAAATTTATTTTTAAGAAAATTGCAATAATTCCATTTCTGGCAGTGTCAAATTACACATAAGGACCCTAAATAATATATTGAAAACCAACTGGGGGCATGATTCCTCCACCCATTCAGATATACTAGAAAAATACACGAAATGTTCTTATTTGCAAATAAATGGTTTTAGTAAAATTTAATTAATCTCATTAGAAATTTAATTTAATGCTGCTCATGATTGTGATGAAATGCCAAGCTGTCGATAGCTGCCTTAAATGTACAGTAAATAGTCACGTATTCTCATATAAAATTAGGGGTGTGTGTATAGCAATCTAATATTTTCGTTGAATGTTGTTGTTGTAGTACGTTGTTGTTCTCAATCAGGTATGGTCAAATCAAATACATAGGCTATAAGGTTCGTTCATACTACACTGCAACGTGCGTTGCGGTATTAAAGTTGCAGTGCTCGAATTCGGTCTCTGTCCAGTATACTGCATTGCAAATTGCGGTACTGCAACCGAGTTAAATTTATTTTTTAACAATATTATTGAACGTTGACAGTAACTGTCAACGCTCCTGGCAACAGATGCACGACATATAGACCGTATTCAATAGCCAGCCATGTTGGTGGACAAGATAGACGCATTCCAGTACAACAATGATCCCTGTGCAATTGCTAAATATGGATCGATTGACAGCTTAATGTATTGTAGTCCTGGAATGTATGCATCTTGTCCACCAACATGTCTGGTGGCTGACGTCATATTGAATACGGTCTATTCTGATTGACATGGAACAGTCTCAACAGTCTCAAAATTTTATAATTTTATTTCCACTTCAAGACGCTGGTCAGCATATAAATAATAAGAATCATTTTGTCCCTAGAAAATAAGTATTAACATTAACCTTCTGACATATGTCGGATAGCCACCAGGAATACTGTCTTTAGTCGTTGGGTAAAAAGGAGCAAGTGAGGGCAAATTTCAAGTGCATGGAGTAAAACTCACAACTTTAAGATCTTAGTAAAGATCTTAGTACCCAATGGACCACATGCTCATATCATGTTGACAACGATTACTGCAATAACATCAAGAAATCCATAAAAAAATGTAGTATATTCCATATAGTACTTTTCTGCACCCATGGAACTGCTATCATAGCCCTTGATACTCAAGGCAGCCATAACATATTGTTTCAGCAATGGGGGTTGCATCAACATGGGGTTTTCCGCGTTGCATATATAGTTAAGAAACCGATTAACAAAATACACAGGCTTTGTTAGGTAGGACGCTTTTCACTGATCTTTTAGCCAGTGCAAGGTACAAAGTACAACAAACTAACACCATGAAGCCATCACGGCCAAAATGGCAAAATGGTTTTCTGTTCACCATAATGCAGATCCCGCACAGGACACCTGCAAGGTCCCAATGTTGATGTTTTGTTTAAAGGTGCAACGAGAGATTTTGAAGCACCCAAATATTGTGTCATAATAGTAATTTCATATAAATAAGCCACTCAATAGACTACCTTGTATCTGGCTATAGAAATGTCTTAAAAGAGGGAAAAACATGATTTTGATTTGCCTATATTTCAATGTAAAACTTAGGCTGAATTTCGTATTTGCTCCTATACGAAATTAGAAATTTCACAATTTTTGTACCAAAGAAACATTTCTCAGCTTAATCCTTTCAGATGGGTATATGTTTGATGGAAAGCTTTACTTCAGGGCAAGAATCAGTACTTTCGATTTTTTTTAGGGACATGTGATATGTGAAATCTCTCGTTGCACCTTTAAGCATGTGTTGTCCCAAGACAAACCTGCCAGAGATATGATGGATTATTAGAGGCTACCTGTTTTCACATATTCCAATGGGTAGTCCAGGAGCCATCAATCCGTATCTCGCTTAAAAAAGGTTTGACCTTACAGCCTCTGCTCTAAAATTTATGACCCCATACATGCATAGTGTATATGTTGGGGGGTATGAAAAGTGATGTTGGATTAAATAAGCCTCTTGCGAAAAAATAAAATTCCAAAATGGTGTCCAAAATGGCCGCTTTTTTACCTAAAAGCATGTTTTTATGCATAACTTTTGATTACAACCTCCAAAAATAGTGTCGTTTACGTCATTTAAAAGCCAATAAAATTTTCCACAAGATGATACCAATTTAGGTATAGTTTAAGGATGCTAAGGGTAGAAAATTAGGTTAAAAACGTGTTTTGTTTAGCATTTTTTTGAAAAAAGGACTCTTTTATATTTATATTTTCTTCAATATGGTTAAAACCATTATACCAATGCATTTGATATTTTCCACACATTTGACCTGATATCATACGCAGATGGCATAAAAATATCAGGAGCATTCGATATACCAAAAGCAAGTTATTACGTAACAAAGTTCATAAAGCAGTTATTTGAGATTTAAGCTTTTTAAGTGCACTCTATAAAAACCTATACAGAGTAACTCCTTGAACAAAGCTAGAGATTCGAAAATGATATTACATGTGACATTGTGCAGTGGTGAATGAATGAATCAATGAATGAATGAATCAATCAATCAATCCCCAAAACAACCCAAGCACGCAGAAAACACTTAAAAAACACCTTATGAAAATCTAAAATGACATGTTGTATTGTGTTCCCTGCATGCTTGGATAATTGGGGGTGGGGGTGGGAGTGGGGGAATAAAATCCATCCAACATGATCCATCCCATGAAATGCACCTATAAACTGTTTAAGAAATATATAGCTGTGCAGTACAAGTGGTCACTAAAAAAAGACCAATTCTCAGCCTTTTTGGGGGCACACACCTAGAAAGCCCCATCTCCAACTTGTGCACGGTTCTGGCCACCTGGCATATAAAATCTTTCACAGCACTTTGGTGCTTCCATGCATACATATACAAAAATGCATAGATCACTTTTCCATTAATCAAAAAAAAAATCCCCAGAATGGCCGAAAAATATCCCTATCATATAGTAACCGACATCCCTCGGCTCACCGCCGAGCCTCCAATTTGCTCAATGCCATGGTAAAAGCTATCCTGACCCATTTAAAAGAACTGCCAGTTATGATAAATGACTGGTAGTTTTTAAGCAATTATTCTTCAGTTTGATATACATATCAATATTAGGAAAAGTATTAAACCTAGGAAGTGCATTTTTCATTTCACTTATATCTGTTGCTTGGCTAGCAATATGACATATTGCAAGTGAGGATTACATTATTTAACAAAAAAAAGAGATTGTACTAATTGTCACATTGATTTTTTCTCTTATCCACGACAACACTGTATCCACAAGGATTGGGGACCGATCCTACACTTAAAAAATAGGTGCCAAGAGTCTCGATATCCATCACCAAAAAAGTTTATTCATTTACAGTCTATATCGCCAATTTTAAACAAAAAAATAAATTTGTAGCAATAATTCTGTTGGAGAAATGGGAAATGAAGTCCGTAGTTGTGAGTCTATTGCGGATCTACAGTGTAAGTAAAAGGAGTTTGAGGAGTGGCGGTAAGTCAAAAACTTGTTTTTTGACGCACTATTTTTTATTTTACCTTCCCAAGAATAGCAAACGAACACCAGAACAATCCAAGATGTCCACATGAACATGGTATTTAATGCTATATCTTCCCATTCTCTATGAATGGCAGATATGAGTTTGTAATTCTGGAACCAGTTTATATTGCTAGAGATATTCAAACTTATCCGCATGAATTCAGTGGCGTAGCTGGCATGTTTGGGGCCCGTGGACAAACACCACCGGGCCCCGTGGTTTAGCGGCGATTTCATGTGCTTCTTCAAGCAGTGGCGACTTTTTGTAGGGTCCTTCATCATTTTTCACTTTTATTTTATCGTTTTCATTTTTTTAACCATAGGCCACCGGTTTTAAAGAACCATGATAAAAGTATATACCATAATAACTCCTCATCACTTTTTTGTTTCCTGCGATCCATTTCCTGCGAATCGTTAGGCCCAGAAGATTAAACTCTAACAGATACAATTGGCCAGTGTGTAACAGTCAGGCCGACCTATTTCAAGATAACCAGGCCCTAACAAGTTTACAAACAGTGCTGTTAACCGGGTCGAAGGCAGATCAAAAAGAGGAATCGTGCTACCACCCCTATGTATGCTTGAATTCTTTGATCAAATTTTCAACAGTCATGGTCATATGGCGCACAGCTAGCACAGCGCACCCCTCGCCTATACAACACGCAACTACCAACCCAAAGACTGACGCACAACAGTTTGTATTAAGGTAACAATTGGAATCACTGCAACTTAACAATAAGATGTTGCTAAAATGTTTATGACAGAACAATAACATATTTGCCGTTCTTCGTCGAATTTTGCCCTAATAACGTAACTGTTTTATAAATCATAAATGCAAATTTTTAGATTCAAAAGTACAAGCTGTTCGAACTGAACCTTGGACCAACAGATTCATTCACAAACAACTATTACTCAATAATACGTCTGATGCAATAATAACAGACTACATAATACCATGCTCTTAGAGCCCCGCCATCCACATCCTTCTCAAATTTCCAATTTTCTGAAGTACGTGTTAAGATGACTAACGTCTCTCTTCTCTTCCTCCAATCTCGAAGAAGGGCCCGCCCGGGGCCCACTTCCCCTTTTTCTGCAGAAACTATGTTTAACTTTAGAGACATGGTCAATTGGTATAAAACCCCTTTCACAGAATACCCCCAATTTTTTTGGTATTTGAAGAAAGTTATTACTTATTACTTTTCTCATATTTACCCTTTGAAATCTAGTGCTAAGGAATGTTTTATTTGGATGTTATGAGCGAAAATGTGCCCCATTTCGTCCGAAAACCAATATAATTTACAAAGCTCTTTGGGAATTACAAAATCACATTTTTAGAGCTCTCACACATCAAGATGATTGAAATATCCTGCGCAACCTTTACATATGGGGTTTTTTCAGTGGCCCTAGCCCACTTTTTTTTTCAGGGGAGGTGGGAAAGGGGGGCCACATTTTCATGGGGGGGTGCAAGCATATAATTAATTTGTTAGTAATAGTGTATGGCCTAGTAAATCACCTAATGTTTCCAAGGGCAGGGGGCAAGGGGGGGGGGCAAGCTTCCCTCGGGGAATGCTCCCCCCCCTCGGCTACGCCACTGGGTTGTTTTTTAGAGTGAAGGTCATTCTCTCAAATGACAACTTTATATATTTAAACTGGGTCACCCCCTTTAATCTAGTATTCGGAGTCTTGTCTGGGTGTGCCATTAGTCAAATACGGTAAGAGTTGGTCCCAAAAAGAGAAAACACAAGTCTTTGGGCCCTAACCCGTGTCAATTAAATCCACGCTAAACTAAGGATGCTTTTAAGAGTCTTCAATGCCCCTCCAGGGCCTTTTTCTCCAGAGTCTTGTTTTTTCTCTATAACTTTCGGGGCCCCCAATTCCCCTTCTAGAAAACTATTCTAGGCATTTAATGAGAGCATGCTTATCCAGAATTTTGCCCACTGGGTCTAATAAGGCCCAGAAGGGATCCACAATTTAAGTACAGAACAACAAAAGCCACCGCGGTGCCCATAATAAGGCCACTGTAATCCTTGCTATTTGATTTGGTACAATCTAGGGGCCCTAGAAAATGCCCATATATTTTTTAAATGCAGACATGCCTATATATTGACCTTACGATACGGCCTCTCGCGTATCGTAATCAAAATGCACACTGCCTATTTAGATAAGGCCCCGCTTATCGGTATCATGCAGGCTAGAAGGGGCCCTGAATTAATCAATGAAAAGCGTGATAGCATTAGGCCGTTTTGAAAATTTGCAAAGCTTATTCATTTTCTTCTCCCTCCCTCCTTCTATATCTCCCTCTTTCTTTTTTCTTTTTTTTTCCGGCTTTCTCCCCCTCTATCCTTTTTTCCCCTCTTCTCCTTCTCTTGGGGCCCTAACCTCTTCGGGGCCCGTGGACTTTTTCCACCCTGTCCCTATGGTAGCTACCCCCTGACAATGATGTCTTTTATATACATACCAGATTTAACCAGTGTTTCAAGAAGAATGCCTTATTATCAATTTTATAAAAGAATTACACCATTTCATTGAGAATACTGGTCTCATGCGGTTTCTTAAAACGAATGGTAGCCTAGTATTTCACAATATCCTTCTACAAAAGGATTCTTAAATGTTCTATAAAAAACTCATGTTCGGAAAATTACTTTAAATAGCATAATCATCGCAACGCCCTGAATTGAAATTTAATGAACAGTAATTTCCAATTAGCATCGTTGGCTTTATCATAAAACCGTTTGGCTCCAAGCCAATTTTAAAAAACTTAAAACTATCGCAATCCGGCATATGTGAAACCTCCCTTAACAGTTTAGGATCATAGTCTTATCTTAAACACCATTCCACAAAAAATTATACTGGAGGGTTTGGAAATACTGAAAAAAGGATATACAAGTTTTAGACACCGCAAAAGTTTTGATCAATGTGATCTTACCCAACATGGTAAGATTTCTCATTTCTTCCACAGTTAGCAGGGTTTTCTTTATATCAGCCATTCGCTTATTGAAGTTAACATCAATCATAATCATGGAAGATAATGCAATACTAAATACAAAATGGAATCGTTTACATTCATCTTTCACAATGAACAACATTTGAATTCCTTAAACTGCCTAGCCTATAAATTTGCCCTTTTATTAGAGCTTTATATGCAAACCAGAACATCATGAACTCCTGAAAATTTAATCCAAACACTCCAATTTTCCTGTAAAGAGTCATTTTGTACCGCCCTAATATATAATGGTGTCATCTGCATACTGAATTATTTTAATATCATAATCTTTAAATCACCACTGATACAAGAAGACACTTTTATACCTGTGTCTTTTCTTTATACACGATTACATTGCTTAAAAGTTCTGAACATATCAAAATAAAATGCAAGGCGACAAACCGCAACCTTGACGCAGACCGTTAAAAAGTTTGAAAAATGGAGGCATTCCATAATTTATAACGCAACTTTCAGCTCCATTATATAGTACTATTAATCCATCTCTGGAAACGGGGCCAAAACCAAATTTTACCAGAGAATTATTTATACAATTCCAACTAATTATGTTATCAAATGTCTTTCAAATCAATAACAAAGGCAAAACCCGTAAATATTCTCAACATTTTGTAAACTTATGATATCCAAAAGTAATGTAACATTTCGCCCAATAGCGACCCTTAAGAAGCCGTCTGGATGCATGATGTATAATCTCGTCAAGGAAAAGTTCATAGGTTTGGCAAGCGACTTCTTATTTTATAAATCTCGATTATTTATACTCTACGTTCAGGAGTGAGATGGGCCTACAGTTTTCCAGATATATCAACGATTTATCCTTTTAATGCCAAGAGTGTAATCTATACCTCTCCTTTGGGAAATGACAGGAGACCGTTATCAAAAAATAGTTAAGAGTTAATGAGCGGACCACTAATTCAGTTCAAAAAAGATTGATAAAATCCTGGTGGTAAACATTCAGTTTCAGAGATTTATCATTAGGCATTGACCCAACAGCTTTCCAACATTCCCCATCGTTAATCGACCTTCGATTTTAAACAACTATCGATATCTAGCTCCGGAAGGGTTTGTTGCAAAAAAGACCGAGTTCAATGTCACTCTATCATTAATATATTGTTCAATGTATACAATTTTGATAAAAAACCGGTTCGCATAAGAATATCCGTAGGTCTGACATTCGTCACCATCAACAATCAATTTTGAATAAGTTTTTGTCAGAGTGTTTTTTGAATAAGAAAACCTACTACTCTTTCCCGTCTTCAGCCCATGCGCTTTGGCACGTATTAAACAAAAAGGCATTGTGCTTTGTTACTCATAAATGTACTTCAAGAACTTTCTCTTGCAGATGCCAGTACCAGTTCCGTAATCCGGTTTTTGGTGGGACGCCAGCTATAGGGGCAGGACCATAGCAATCGTTTGGTTGTGTTATGTGTGTGTGTTTGTGGTGTGAATGTATGTGTGTGTGTCACAAATGTTTAATTTTTTTTTAAAATTGACCTTCAATTGAAAAGTTTAACTTCAATTGGAACCAAACTTCTTGTCATAGGTGCACATGGGATCCCTCTATTTTGGGGGATTGTTTTTTTTGAAGAGGTCAAAGGTCATTTGAAAGGTACAAAGGTAATGTGAGGTCAAGTTGAAAAATGGGCTAAAAAATGTAAAATTGATCTAATTGAAAACTTGAAGTTCAAATTGGAACCAAACTTTTGGTCATAGGTGCACCATGCGTCCTCATATGTTGAGAGTGAGATCAAAAGGTCACGTGCCAGGTGTCAAAGGTCATGGGGAGGCCCAAGTTTATTCTTGAATATAGCGATGGCGGAAAGCCGAGAAACCGCGAAATTCTAGTTTTCAGTAATATTTTCCAGGTAAAATTTATATTTCATGGACATCCGAATGTTTTACCAATAATATTTCTTGATCTATAGTATAATTACGATCCTTTAAGGAGAGTTGTATTTAAGATCCAAAAGCATGGGCCTCGTGAAGTGTATGGCCTAATTTTTGTCTCTAAACTATGCTTAAGGGCAGTCAGTTTACAAAGATTAAATTCTCGGTATACTACGCGTTTTAGACGTGTGTATGTGTGTGTGTGTCAGAAAATGTTGGTTTAAGTTTTTGACACCTGCGGGAAAGAATGACAATAATTATTACCCGGGGGGGTAACATGTACAGGAGGTCTGGGTAACCACCCGAGTTACAAGGGTTCCGGCGGTTACCCAATATGAGACCAGAAACGACTGAAATGGTACCCTATCCCGAGACCAAATCTGTTCAAATGGACACTATATCCGAGACCCACGGCAGGCAATATGACCACATGGAATTTTCACCTAGGATTTTTACCCTCCGTTTGATATTATTTTATGGACTTTTTATTCTGTTTTTTGGCAGTGAAACATACAAAAATCATCATTCAGATCAATTCAATTCAGATCAATCATCAGATTCCTGCTGATTTTTACTCTACCTGAACTGAAAAGTAAAATTGATACCCTATGTGAGACTGACAGTGCCATAGGTTGAATTGTACCCTATATTGCAAGTCTCGAGACCCCCAGGTTGTCGCGTTTTTTGTAACGTGGGTGCCGACCAGAATACTACTTCCCCCCCGGAAATATTAATTTTTGGGTTTCATCTGAACATTCTACAGAGGATCTATATAACTGTATTTTATGAGTATGTCTTGGTAGAATAAAATAAACAAAGAAAACATGGATAATTCCATCTTGTCTATCAGTCTTTAAGCATTGGGTCAAACAAAACTTGTAAATTCCACAAGATTGGCTCTTAGTTTATTATTTATCCAACACCAGGAAGTCTTAACACTTCAGAACAATGTGTAAATGAAAGTACATGGGTTAATTCATGTATCAGCGTGCAAATGTTGCCATAGACCTCTCGAAAAGGGTTGTTTCAACCGCTAAGACAAAAACACCTTTTCTAATGTAGGGACCATGATTTCTGCAGCCAAAATATATTAACCACACACCTCTCCTTGGGGTAGATAGGCTGTCAAACTTCGTTGGATGGCTTGAAATCAGAAAAATTGCTAAGTTTTAGCGAACGTGTAATCATCCGGCATTTGAGGGTTTCTATAGTTGTGATGTCAATGTAGATAGCG
>JAMKCH010035580.1:0-26681 GCA_023653785.1 Ophioderma brevispina
CCATGTCCCTACCTCAACTTTGTCGATCTCAAAATCCCTCAAAATGTACGGATATCACTGTTTTCACTATCAAACACAATTGAGATCCTATATAATGCGATGACATATGTGAAAAAAAATTAAAAGGAATTAGAGATTAAAAATTTGAAGAAAAAACAAGTCCTGCATGAGAAAGGTTGTTTCTCCAGAAAATGATGGATTTCTACTGGTTTTAGACAAATTTCGGATAACTATTCAAAGGTAAGTATTACCTAAGAACATATAATACAACTCGATTATGCATGGCTTTTGATATTTTGTTGTCTGCAGTCTGGCAAAGTTGGCTCTTTGAAATGGACTGCTCATGCTGGTAACAGGGGAAACGTATCCATGTGGTTTTTTGTGCATAACTCCACATCCGTTAATGACAAACATTGTAAAACATAATGTGGATTATGCTTAGCAGAAAACTAGGGCAGGTTTTTTGGGAAATCCCGAAAATAGGTGTTGGCAGTGTCAAAACAACATAGCGTCAGTAGGTGATGTTTGCATGTTTTAGATGCATTTCTGGTTTATTGACGGTAAAGGGCGAGGTGTTTACAACCATTTGCGATGAATTTTACGACTATATTGAACTGAAAAAATGTTAACGTTATCCAATGTGCTCGACATGAGATGATTAATCGGTTCAAATAATGTATCAACATGGTGGCCACTGGGCGCCGAATTTGGAACTGTGGTGAACGATTAAAACAGCAGACGTCATTTTGGCTGACAAATTTGGCTAGGTCATAGGGCATTAAAGGCCACTATCAGTGATTTGCCTAAAGTCAGAAAATCGAACCCAAAACTCAAAAATCGATTTTGCATGTCTGTAACAAGTATAGGTATCCTAATACCCTGCAAATGATACGACCAAAAGCAACCTAACAAGGACAAAATCGGATGTTTTGAGTCATAGTGTCCGTTCGGACACTTACATACTTACTACACGTAATGAATGGAGATTTTGTCATTTTTTTATCTTGGTGATTTTAACTGCAGTTTTTCTCATTTCGGTCAAATTCTCAGTTGGAAAAGTGACATATGAGAATCTACAGGGCTTAGTCTCACTTTAAGCTATTCCTGCAAATTTCAAATATTTTGACGAGTACTCTTCAGATAAATCACTGATAGTGTCTTTAAATAATAGTAGCAGAGCCATGGTATTATTTTTGTTAAATCATGTTGTAAATTGATTGGGGTATGGTAATGTTGAGATGGGCAATGATGGGTTGTGTAATTGATGTGTGTTGAGGTGGGTTTGGTAGGCCAATTGAAATGTATGTTTACTATACAAAAATAAACAGGTTATATTAAAGTATTGTTCATGATGCAAAGGGGCCTAGTCTTGAATTTATTAAGAAATGTTAAAACAATTCTGTAAAAAAACAATTTGCTGGGAAAGTGTGATTAGTCTCAAATACGAAAAAAATACGCCAAATTTTGTAGCGTGAAAATAAAATACACGAAAATTAAGGTTATTTATGTAAAATTATTATTACGCCCTAAATCCAGTTATAAAAGTTTTAAATAGCCACTTGCAATCAGTGTTCGATTTACCAGAAAACAGTTACTTGCACTTGTGCAGGTAACCATAAAAAACCTAAACCTGGCAAAAAAAGGGAGGAAGCAACTGCACACCAATTTAAACATCATTGATTAGCATTTTTAAAACTAAGAAAAAAATACCCCTTTTCTGCGAAACATAGGAGGGGTATTCTATAGAGGGTTTCATAGGTTAAAACATGCTCATCACAACTTAGTTGATGAGATGATGCGTACTTGACACCAAATCTGCGAAAAAAAAAAAAAATATTAAAAAGTGAAAATTTCGGGGACCTGTGGCTACCGCTGAAAACGCGGTGAAAAAAAAAACTTCAACTCAACTTCACTTTTATTCCATAAAAATCATATTACACAAAACAAATTACAGAAAAAAATTTATGGAGGAGTTGACCAAAGGCCAATAAGGGGACAGATTGGGGTACCCCTGAAGTTATGTTACAACATATCTAAAGATAAGGACATATAAAAGCACAAAACAAACACAAAAAAAAAACGGCCAGTGATCAATGAACCATTGATATTAAAAGTGCTCCCAAATTGCCATCAACAGCATTATTTTGCAGAAGAAAAATAAAATAATGCAAAAAACTATTCTTGATATTTGGAGATAAGTTCAATTTTAAATGTGCGGGGAAGTGAGATACGATTTCGAATTTTTGTAGAGTTTTTCCCCAATTTTTTTCCACAAGGAATAGGACCAAATGTTCGCACGGATTGATCCGTGAAAACGTTTTCTTATTTCTCGTAAAGATTGTAGTTGTAATATTTCTCGTGCCAGAATGGTGATGTCAGACCGTTTGTTAACAATAGCCTGTTAAATATACTCGGCATGTTAATGGAATTATTGTTAATAAATTTAATATTACCAAAGCTCTAGGGGTAGGTATTCTCCTATATTTAAGGAGTTATATCTGGTAAATAAAGGGTGCCAGGGTGCAGTATGGCTTCTGTAATGGGGCTATTTGATATTGTTCTCACGGCCCATTTTTGAAGCTTTATAATGTATAAGTATGTTTTACCAGGTGTTCCCCCATATTAAGATTCCATAATTTATAAGGCAACAAAAACTAGGTACGTATAGAGAGTATAGTATACATTTGCCGGTATTATAAAATGGTTTAATTTGGTTAAAAAACCACCAATTTTCTTGAGATTGGTTTTGGATGTAGATTATCAATGTGAAACATTTCCAAGTAAGGTTTTCATCTATTACTTAACGAGGAAAATTTTGTATATTTTACTATTCAGAATCTGCGTTATCCCAAAAGTTAATTCATTATTCATTAAATTTCGTCGTTACCAGTAGATTCATTCCTCGTTGAGTTTGGTTGTTGGGTTGTTGTGTAACCCATACCATATAATTTGTTTTATGGCGTACTGATTAAATTTAGTGGCTTTGAACAGTTGCGTACTTCTCTTTAATTTCATTATTTAGAAACACCTCAAATATTGGCTGGCAAATGTCTTTGCGGAATACAATATGTGGTGGCGGCAGCAAAAACAAAATGAAATGAAGATTATACAGAGAAGTGTGTTACAAAAATATCTTCATATTTAGAGTTTTTTATAAAAATTAGCAATGGGGCTAAATTATTGAACCCTGACTGAGGAGGGGTACCACCACAAATTAAATTTCTAGTTCAAGATTCACATGACTGATAATACACCATTTTAACTGTTTTTCTATTACGTAAGTAGTTTGTAAAACCACGTGTAAACAACTCCACGGAACACCCATTATGTTTTCGAGTTTAATGTAGTAATATTCCTTATGATTAATGTGTCAAAAGCTTTGGATAAATCCAAAAATATTCCAATTGTAGATTCGTTATTTTCTACCGCTTTGGTAATTTTATCACCAGTGGAAGAATTGCCATGTATGTGGAGGTGTTTGGCTTGGGAAGCCAAAAACTGTTTGTTCATTTAGTATTTATTTCTGTCTATTAAAATTCATGTGCACCTTCATTGTGGGCAGTCCACTCATTATTAATTTGAGTCGGGGGTCAAAATCTTGAAATCGGGCGAAACCACAACAACAAAAGGGTGGGGTGCTGGACATTTTTCCCACTAAAAAGGTGGACTGTATAAAGCGTGGAGATGAAATATAAAGGGTGGCCGAAAATTCCTGTAAACAATTGAAAGAAATGTAATACTTCAAACACCTTCCTTGCCTGCTCGGCATAAATGTGTCTATCGCTTCCCTGGGCCAAGCTCGCTCGATTGCCCAACAGCTTCACAGGGGAAAGCTCATGAAGCAGCATGTTACATAATCTCATCGGGCGGGGAGCTCCTCAAGCAGTATCAGTTTTAGATCATTGTTTTATCGGTGGGATTGATCAATCGTTTATTTACTAAAATAGCATCTGGTCTTCCCCGTTTTGTGAATGAAAATAGCTTTTTAAATGATGCACAATCGGAAACAACTTGCCCGTTTTCCCGATGATTTTTAGCAGTCTCAGTCAACAATGGCGGCGGCCCGTCAACAACAACGGGGGAGTTGGGATTGATCGCGTGGAATTTTGTTTGCCGAAAGAAGAAAGAAGAAGATTCAGATTCTGATGCAGAAATTTGAGGGATTTGATGGAGATGAGATTGAGGAAGAAAGGAAAAGAAAAAAGCTGAAGTGGGGTCTGTCTGAAATGGACTTTGTAGGAGTTGAGGCTGAATCATGTGACCAAATTGCGATAATGCGTACATGTTGCCCAGTCATGCCAGACTAAGACCGAGCCTTGAGCTCGGACTGGGCTACATTGATTTGACATGGAGGTTTATTTCATTTAAAACCAAAACAATTTGTTTCACTTCTTTCGTGTACCTCTGTGTGCTAATTGGATATCAGGCCAACAAAAAATATCTACGATTTGTCACACAAATTATACAGAGAACATGTGCCAAAAATTCTGTTGTGCTGGGAAGTTTAGGTGTGTTTAACCATTTGGTATTCACAAATATGATTGTGAATGTATTAAAAAGGGTGGGGGTCCGAAGTTTTCAGTTTATAAAGGTTGTCCTCAGTAAAAAGGGTGGGGGTTCAAATAAAAAGGGTGGGGTGAAACCCCCACTGCCCCACTTATGCCATTTTATTAGACTTCGTTCAAGTAGTTTGGAAAAAAACGGGAAAACTGACACGGACGGTATGTAATTGGAAAACATTCGGCATATCTTTTTTAAATTGGTGGTATAACTTTCCAACTTTTAAAGAGGTGTTCGGGACTTAACACTGTTTGTTATTGATAAGTTGAATATTTGTGTTGTGTGGTAAGTGGGCCGTACATTCATTAGCGACTCTTTTAATGATACGATTACCAATGCCATCATGCCCTGCACTTTTGTTTTGATTAAACTTGTCAATTACTTAAAATTACTTCCCATTCGACTATTGGTTCATATATATACTACTTTGTACCGGATTATAGGTAATTATAATAGTTTTTACCAGTGTTATGAATTTGAGGGCCACCAGGTTGTGAAATATTACAAAACGTTTTGGAACTGTTGATATTTCCTGAGGGTTTGTAATAACATTGACTGAATCACTTTTAAATGTACTCTGTAGTGAATGTTTCTGTCCCGTCCAATGATTGGTTAATATACTCCATGTTTGCCGCATGTTATTCTTAGCAGCTTCAAATTGTTAACAATAATATTTCCGCTTTGAGTTCCTTAGTAAGTATGTAATTGTTTCTGTAAGTTTTAAATTTTTTTTAAGCCGCGTCCTTGTTTTGGGGATTGAAGTACAGTTTATATAGTTAATTCTTGTATGAATGCTTCAAAAACCCTTAGTATCCCACGGTGATCTTGATTCCTTTTATTATTAGTACAACATTTCTTCAATGGAATGCCTTCATCATAAAACCTCAGTTAACACCTTTTCTAACAACGTGTTATAATCATTCACGGCATTATTATTATCAAGAATTCTGTTCCACTGGAACATTGATAATGTCCTTTTCGTTTGTGATATTTCCACTCGTAGAATTCTTTATATGGTATTTTCTCAGATTTAGATGTTATTTGAAAATTGTATCAGTGATAAGATCGTTGGCAGATGATCGGGATATCAGTAATAGTAAATAGCAGATTCAACAAGTTCTCATTATTAGTTAATATATTGTCTATAATTGTCGCAGTTATTCTGATTGTTTATAAATGGTAGGTATCAAAGAGTGGGAATATATAAAGTCAAAGAATTCATGAGTTGCTCTATCACTATATCTTTAAGAAATTCAAGGTTGAAGTCTCCCATTACATAATACAACTTTTTTTTCTGCAGTTATAATCTTATATAAGGGGTCATGTCTGCGGTTAAAAACGTCTATAGGGTATTGGCTATGTAGACTACGCCAACTATAATATTCTTTTGGTTGTTAATTTTCAATTTCAATAAAGCAGGATTCGTAATAGGAGTGGAACAAAAATAGATCTTTTCTTAACTATATTTGACATTTTTTGATATATGCATACAAACACCACCTTTTATTAAACGGCAATTCGGTTCATATAGTTAAATTATATCCGGGCAGATTGTAATATTCATGGGGTTTATCTTCAGAGGGGTCAGTTAGTCCTATTATTGTAAAAGTATGATTTAGACTTTTTATAAGCTTTTAAGTTTTTCAAAGTTCTTAGATATACTTCTTATATTAGCATTCATAAAAGTAAATCCACCGTGAGCAGTAAACTTGAACAAAACTGATGTAATGTAAGAACTTTTGGGATTTATGAGTTTTGGTCATCATACTAATTCTTTTTGAGTACTTTCAAAACTAGTGGATTAAAGGCCATGTCGTCACATTTCTTAAAGTCACACATATTATTAATATCAAGAGTTTCGTCATGATGATCACTGAACTCATCATTAACATTCAGTTAGGGGTTATTAGCTGTGATAATTGGTACCATCCATTCCTGGAGTTAAACATTTTTCAGATTTGAAAATTTTTAAATACACTTATATGAACATATCTTTTGCATGTTTTACCAAAAAATATTCCTATATGGCATTGTTTTATATTTTAGTTGCATGTAACCAAACATCTTGTTTAGACACAGACCATATAAATATATATACAAGAAATAAAATATATATTTATGTTTACAAACACAAATATAAAATAAGCCTAAAAAATTGCAATTCGACTGTGGACAGCACGAAAGCAATGCTAGGCCAGGCAAACAGCCTGTGTGTATATATGATAATTTTGGCCAGCCCATATTTAGCTCGCTAAATCTATTAAGTTAGCTAGTGAGTAATCTTGATATGAAACCTCCATGTATGGAGCCCTTATAACTATGATCATATCAAGATGAGGCGAAAACAAGAAGAAACAGAGACATTCTCTCGAGTATTACGGTATATGGTAGGATAAATAACATTTAACAAAGAGTAAAACGTACTAAGCACATGTCGAGGGGGATTAACAGTGAATGATCGACCATAAGTAACTACAATAAAGCTGTGAAATTTGCGTGAGATGTGAATAACAGTAAGTGATTAGCACACAGTTAATACCTAATCAGTTGCCTATGGTTACAGAACGTTTATTCATTTAATGAATAGTCTGGTAATCGAGCTTTAGATCTAGGGTGATTAGCATGTTTAATATGTAAAATAGTTGTCATATTGCTTGTCATTGGGCTTTTATAGAATTTTTGGAAAAGTTTGTAGGGTTATAGTGGTCCCGTTATCCCCACTTTGTTTCCGCCATGTTGGGTTTTAGTTATACACATCTGGAAAAAAGAATTCAAAACATTTTAATACAGACATTAGTTTACCCTTATATAATGAATGTTTTTTCATTTTTAATAGTCCATTCAGAATTCCCCTCCTGTTTTTAGTCAAAGAATTGTTACATATGATTTTCAGTCATTTTCATTCATTAATCAACACTTTTAAAGATTTCAATTTCCTTTTTACCCGTCATGGTTGTACATTGTTATGGTAAAAATGTCTGTGATCGTGCCATATTTTGGTTCAAAGTCATCTGATTTGTGATATGCGTTTGTAACCACTTTCCTGATTTTCTGGAGCACATATACGTTAACCTTCCGCGTCCCATAGTCCAAGCACTTTTAACCCAAGGCGCCTCCTGCACTAAATGTTCCGCTCTGCCAAGTAACTGTTGAGTATGCTTTGTAACCATTTCCCTGCACCCCTATTTTGTGGCCTTTGAGTTTTTTTCCTACCACGTAATGAATTGTTTGACATTTGTCGTACCAATTTGACAACAAGTGGCCTTAGTGTTACCTTCTTTATTTGATTTTTTCCTCAGCCGTTAGATCGGTCCAGATCGCTGTCTGTGATTTCCAAGCCCATCTTACTCGTTTGCGAGCTCCTTGACGATCCCGTCAGTGTCCTCTCCTTTGGTTTCAGTCCACCACGTTATCACACACAATTTCCCTGGAATCGACTGCAGTCCTCATAGCAAAGACGCGTCTCAACAAGTTTCATTCAGTGATTAAATTTGGCGTTGCATGTCGTTTTGGGTTTCTTTTAGTTCTTGATTTTCACATTTCAGCTCCATGGATCTCTCCATCCTTCATTTCAACACTGGTCTTCAATTTACTTATTTCTCGCTCCTGTTGTTCAAGGTTTAGTCCACACTGGTTTTACTCTTCTCTCGTCACGGCGATTTTTAAATCAATGGTTATTGCTTTCATAAAGCTCTTGAATCTCTCATGTCCATTAATCGGTTAACTATGTCATCAGATTCATCAGGTTCATTATTGCAGCGACATTTTTGATCAGATCATATTATATAGAAAATTCATGTCATAGCGTACAATAGTTCTCCACATCAAGTCATAGTTGGCAAGATGACTCCATATAAGCCAGCTACATGTAGGTTATTCGATAAGTAAGTTGTACAGGCCGTTGCCGGTAAATGTGAAAAAGCGCCTATTGATTTTCACATATTAGCGAGAGCCAGTTTTTGACACGTCCTCCTCGCTGATGACAAGAAGAAAAAAAATCAGATGGCCGCTGAAAACCAATTTGGCAATAAACTCGCCATTTTTTCATCTTTGGCTGGTTTTGGTGTCTAGGCCCTAGGTTTTTGAGGTAAGGGAATCTCATTATGGTCATTCGTTTTAACATGCTAGGATCCAACTGTAGGTTTAGCAATAATGTCACCAACATTTGAACTTTTATCCCACGTCACCCCTCCGCCACACACTATCGTTATCCCTGAGTCGACTTTTTTGTCTAAAAATTGTTCACATGGATACCCGTATCTAAAAACTAAGGTTTAACTTGCATTTTTATGTACAGTAGTGGTAAATCTAATGATGTTATTTTCCATGCGAAAATTTGCACAAGTTTATGAATTGGAATTAGATCTGACAGTTTTGGTCTATGATTAAATTAAAGTGAACCATCACAAGTAAGTAACCAAGGATATCACTCAAATCTAAAGTATCTAATTGAAGAATGATTTGTATAATCCATCAATAATATGCCAATTGTCAAGTACAAAAGTAATTAGTTTTGACTTTACCTCATGATCACGGGAATAGTTGAACCTTATAAAAATATCAGGATGCCATGATTAAACCGATAGACCCTACCAAAAACCTCATAGGCCATCATTCACCTCGTGCTCCAATTAATTACAAGGTCCCTCTACCCCCTGGATTTTCAACGTTTTCGGCGGCAGAAGCATCCGATTTTTCACTCATTTTTTTTTTGTTTTTTTGCAGATTTGGTGTCAGTACGCCTCATCCATCTCATCTCATCAAACTAAGGTGTGATGAGCATGTTTTGAAACTATGACCTAAATTTGACCCTCTGTAGCCCACCCCTACTAAAACTGCTGTCTTCATCACTGGATTCCCAAGATCTAGATCCCTCATTATTACCACTTGATTTAGATAAATTTCCAAAATGAGAATAGCGTCCTTTGCGCCATTTTTGGGCCTAAATTTTACATGCACGTGTGCAGGTTCGTTTGGAAAGTTACCTGCACAGAATCAATGTCGCCTGCATATGTGCAGGCGTGCAGGTGGTAAATCGAACACTGCTTGCAATAATTCCAAATAATGCAACTTACAATAGATCTTGAAAGCTTTGAATATTTTGTGGTTTTTTAATAACATTATTGATATACAAAAGGAAAGTGCGTGAAAAAAATTTATGCGTGAAAATATACATAATGAAAATAATGCATCTTGAAAATATTTTATGCATTCAGAATTAAGCGTCAAATAAACCTGCACAAATATTTGTTATTACTTTAAGAATTATTTACATTGGAAACAAGCTTAAAGGTCCCAGGAAATGCAAATAGAATTGATGTGGTTTGTATCAAGTCTACAAGGAGGGGCGAGAAAGCATTAATAGGGTGGTGATGACATCATTAGTGAAACTATTGATTTTCAGAGAGTAATAGAAAATTACAGGTGACTGGTGTGATTCTATTCATGACTCTGACGGAAAATCAATGTTTCACTCTGATTGGCCAATGGGTAGTGTATTCTTTTTTCTGGCCCTTGTTTATTGGAATGGAATGCCCCATAAGGATTTGTAGAGGTTTATCATCTCATTTCATGAACTTTAAATAATAATTAAAAATCCAAAAACTTCAATTTTTAAAAAATTGGGCTATTTTTTCACAAGCTTGTAATGCCCTCATACGCACTTTCACCAATCTTTAAATCGTGCATACAAGCTCGTGGAACCGAGTGACGTTCTGATTTCATTTAAACTGTGTTTTATTAGTTGGTTGAGTTCTTCCAACTGAGCCCTTGGCAAAGATCATTCTGAACAACTTTTTTTTTTTTTTGTATTGTAGCTATGATATGGGAGTGAACTTAAACTGGCTGTATTTACGTCCTTTAAATGTATTTTACCCAAACTCAAGACTAACAGTATGCCAAAGAGACCCGCCTGGAGTGAAAACTGGGTCATGTGGATTGAGTTTCAGGTCCAGTCAAGGTTTATATTAAAGCATAGAGTCAGTGTGATTGAATGATAAAAAATTGTGGTCAAAAATTTATGTGACATTATGTCGACATTATGTCGATGTCGTGATAAAATCATTCAACAGGTCACATAAAAATTAAACATGCCGACGACAGCCTACTTACAGTATAGTAGGAGTATGTGCAATATATACTTAAGCTCGAGGAGTGACTTGTTTGAGTCTGTTCCACTGTGGTAGAAATGTACTTTGTAGCCTAGCTAGCCTACAGTACATACAGTATATGCAGTAGATGGTACCACATCTCCAGGGTTGTAGCCCATCGGGTCTACAACACGGAGATGTGGGCAGTATCTGAGACCAAGTAAAACCTCAATAATTGCTGTTCTCGGGCAGGATACTACCAACAACAACATAAAACTGGGGACTGGAATCAAAGACAAAAAAGAAGGCGATTCCACGATAAGTGGTCCGACATCCAAAAATTTGAAATTCCATTTCCAGTCATTATTTTTAAAAAACTGATAAATGAAAGAATATGTCTGGGGCCCAAATTTTAATTTAAGAAAGTCTTTTCCCCTGTTTTTCCATAAATGCTGTTAGTACTTTTTGAAGGTATTACAGTATTGATGAGAACATAACCGGTGGGTCTCGGGTTACCACCTTGCAGAAGTTGGGCTACTTGGAAGCAGATAAGGACACTACCTGTGATTGGCAGAAACAGCAACACATACAATGGAACATCTCTCTCTGGTCTGTGTGCCCAATGCTGGAGCACCAATGCCCAAACAAGGACCTTGCTGGAACTTCAGTGAAGCAGCCTGACATTATACACCCCTCCTGACCAACATGGCTGGATCATATTTGAGAACCACTGTGTTTGGATACGAATAAGAAATATCTTTCTTCTTAGGTTACTTTTCTTGCATATTTTGTATTCTTAAACATCTTTGGAAAATCATAAGCACTTTCATGTCTGATGACCGGGTTCAATTCGACATTCATTAAAACAGCTGTGAAATGTGGAAGCAATTTCATTGGCTATTGCCGGGTTCATTTGACAATTGCAACCCAGGTAGTACGCCGCTGCGTATTGAAGTTAATTATATTCGTAGTTGAAGCGCTGCTCGCAGTCATATTGTGTTTTGCTACAGTCCGCCGCGCGGGCCTGGCCAGTTGCAATGTTGCGTATGAAAATTGTTTCGTTCAACGGGTTGTTCGAATCTTGTCACCGGGTGGTGGCAGTCCTTTCTTGTTGTATTGAAAAAAAAACCGTGAAGTATTGGGGCAAATTGGGGTTCTGTCGTTTGACCCTTAAAATGTAAAGAAAGCTGTTTAAGAATGAGGGCTCCGGCCTCGTTCTTACTCCAACTTAATACTGGTATCCGGGCCGCCTTGGTTTCAATTCGTCGTAAAGAGTATACCGGTTTGCCCAAAATCAATACACCTTTATTCTCTAAATATTTACCCTTGTCGCATGTCTGACCATTGAAACTTTAAACCTTACGCATGTCCCCAAAATACATTGTATAGTTGGGCTATAATTTCAAAATTATTTTTTTATTTATATAAACTTTGAAATTTTTGTATTATATTCATAAAGCCTAAACTTTCCTTCCTCCCCATACTGTTCAAATTTCCTCTGACTTCTTTCATTGGTTTTTTGAGAATAAAGCAATTACCTAAAGTAACACACAAACCACATTTTAATTGTTCCAAGTCCCTACTGAATAATACACAATCAAAGCTGCCTTAAGTACTTAGCTCCTTATTTTTTCTTTTCCTGTCTCTTTCTTTATCCTTATCACTTACCTTACTCAGTATAACCTTGTCACTAAATATTAAACATTTAAAGACAATCTATCTTTTGACAATAAGGGGAAGAGGTTCCTCTGCATAGAATTTGGATGTAACTCAAGTTTGTTTTCAGGTTTCTTTTTTGTTTGTTGTAGAGAATAACCGATATGATCGGTATTTCGAATCGGGCCGATATGACCTTATCGGTATCAGCAAAATTCTCATTTTTTACTGATGTTCTATACCGATTAAATTAATATCAAAGAGGCCCAAACTTAATTAAAATTGTCCAAAACTGAGAGCCAAATGGTGAAAATAAATTAAACTGAAACAATCATTTATCATTTTATGTACACAATAGTGTGTAATGTTGTTCCCTAACTTATTATTTACACCTTTTTAGGTGGTATTACCCTTCAATCTGCTACTTTCTGCAGCTTTTGGCTGTTGAAAATGGCGATGATACCCAAAAAAATACACACAAAAAATGGGAATTGGAATCGGAATGAAACCGATTTGAAAATTTTTAAAATCTGTAAATTGGTAAACAGTTTGTTTTCCAATCAAAATGGTCCATACCAGAACTAGGAGTCAATCAACTCCATCTAGTATACGATTCATGTATTTTGCATTTACAAAATTTAACTTGGACTGTCTACACACCAGTAAAGATAGCCAAGTTGCTAGGTTACTCCTTCTAAGTATGAGTGTAGGAAACACTGTAGGCCCTACGACGATAAAACCGTAGGATAAAAAATTATTTGCCAACTTTAATCCTGTTTTTTTAAAATTTGAATAATTCTCAAATGTGAAATTATTCACAAACTGCAAGGATTGCAATTCATTTTGGGATCAACACTGTACTTTGCCGGCAATCCGCCTGCAAAAGCGCCATGACCTGAATTCTTCAAACGTGAACCGACAAAGCAAATAGTGGGGGGGGGGGCATGGCCCCCTGCCCCCCTCATATGCCACTGAAAATCTGTCTGATTGGCTTATTACACGATGCATTCTATTTTATTAATTCCATTTTTCCATCTTAAATGATCCAACTAGTGCATTTTTTTGTGCTCAAAAGCCATCAGACACCCTTAATGCACATTAAACAAAAAAAAAAAAAAAATTTCGGGCGCCCCTGCCTAAGTAGCATCCCATGGGCGCGCAAGCATCGGTACGCCCATCACTATGCCACTGGCATACATGATCCTTGCTCTCTTTTGTGTCTCATTTCGTGGCACCCCATGTTGAATTTTTATTGGTATATTTATACATAATTTTTTCCCCTTTATAGCGCCTATTTATTGGAGACATATATACTCCCTCATATTTGACATCTCCTTAGGGTTTCCTGGTCGATAAGAACAAATTGCTCATCAATCTTTTGGTGCACAAGGATGACCCCCAAAACTAAACATACACAAATGTCATTCAGGCTAATCCCTGGGTGTACGTCATACCACTGACTTCACCGGCGATCCCATCTTGCTCGTCCTCTTTCCCTTGGGGCTCTACCTGACCGGTGAGATCTGTTAGCTCCCGATTCGAGTAGAAATTCATCAAGGTTTGGCTGGTATTGTTCGGCCAGACTATGGGGGAAAACTCTAAGTTTAGCCGTTAGTTATGTCCTGAGTCCGTTTTAGGATTTTTGGATTGCGATTTCAGTGAATTCTGGCCAGATTCGCTGAAACCGCAGGTTCCAGATTTGGACTGACAAATTCGGAACCCGGTAAAATTCCCCATAAACTCTTACCTACTACTTTGAGTCAATTTGATTGGTTCGGAGGTGTAAACAACTTTTATGTTGTTCTGTTTCGGGGAAGACGGCATTATACATCTCTCCTTAGCAGGAGATGGCCGTCCCTGTACAATTTTTGTTTTGGCTTTTTTATATCCTTTAAATTACGTCGAATAAAACCATTATTCGTAGGTTTATTTTTTCTTTAACTGGTCATCAGTCATTCACCTAGACTTTAATCAGGTTCGGGGTCTATTTTCTATCTCCAATTCTTTGGTGTGCCTTACAGATTAGTGTCCAGACAAGCTATCCGATTGAGTGTCCAGACCTTTTCTTAGGAAGTTAGTCTTTATTTAGTTAAATCGATTTATCCTTTGTAAGGCGTTCTTAAGAATTTAGTTACGTGATCCAGGGGCCCATTGTGCCCGCGTGTTCATAGGCTAGACCGATAATTACCTCCAAAGGCTATCCTGAAGTCAGGTCGGTACCCTAGCTTTTTCGCCCTCTTCGTTGGTTGGTCTGGCAGGATTCCTCTTTTGTCTGCTCTTTGACGGACTGTCTTGTTGTAAAATACGGTCCTTAGAGAAGGACAATTATGAGTTACTTGAGGGTATCGTGCGTGCTTATCGCTTATAAGACCATGACAACTGCTCGTGCGGGGGATTCCGTCAATTGCTTTGAGTGGGATCACCATCCGACTTCTGGCGCCTTCGAGCGTGTGTACTAGGGAATCCCCCTGTCTGTCTTATTGTGTAGGACTAGCGGGGATTCACTGGAAGATGCTCTAGGGCGAACGGGAATTCTCACAAGAGTTCCCGTACTGAGGGGTTGGCACGGCGCGGGGCTACGTCTGTGAAGCGGACTGGATGTAGTGCTCCCCCGACGCACTGCGGGGGCTTCGTCCGGTGGTGGCCGAACAACAACACCCCACCGCGGCAGCTCGGTATGCCAGCGCTTCCTACTGGGGATCGCCCTACGGGCTTGAACCCCGCTGCGGGAGTGCACTTGGAGCTGCCTCAGTCACAGCCGTATGGGACAGAGTGGGATTCATGCCTGGCTACGCCTCGCACTTCGGGCTTGAAGATCAACGGCTGCGCGCTGGCGCCTTCCATTCGGGGGAGGCGCTGACCTCAGGAGCAGCCTAGGTCTTTTGGAATGGGGTAGCTTCGGGATCGGCTGAGCCTCCCCCTTCGGGCGGGAGGTCGCCAGGCTTTGAGGTCTGGGCGCTCTCCCTTCGGGGATGCTGCCTCCTCCGGTGCAGGCAACTCCCCTGCGTTGCTGTAGGCAGTGCTCGTCCGCCGGCCCCCGGGGCTGGCTTGGGCTAGAGCACTGGTCCGGCGTCAGTCATACCGCGCGTCCTTCGGGAAGCTGCGGTGGCACCAAACCTGTCTCTGGGTTCGAGGGCGTTTACCCGCGGCGGGGGGCACTGCCCTGCTGGGGATGGCTCCGAATCCGGGCAGGCAGGGGGGCACTGCTCTCATGCTTGCGGGTTGTGGTTGGTACCGGGACTGCCTGGGTGGTACCTGCCGTCTCTTCTGTGTCGGGACGTGGTATCCAGTCTTTACTGGGACGCTATTCCGTGACTTCGACCTGATGGCGGCTTGGAGCGTTTACCTCTGGGATGGGGTCTCAGCTTGCGGGATGGGGTAGGGGGGCGATGGTGATTTTTTTTCGGCTTGCCGCCGGCCTAAGCTTCGCTTGATGGTCACCCTGTGGGTTGCCAACCTGGGTGGCAACAAGGGGGGGAAGGCATGGTCCCTGTGGGTCATGGCTTGTATCCTGGGGCCAATCGCGGGCAGGCAGCTGCGTAAGGGCAGCAGCCAGCTCAGGGTTTGGATTCGGTGTGCGGGCCGGGCACGGGGTTAGGCCCCCGCCTCCACAGGCTTTGGGTCCGATGAACTGGGGTACGTAGGGGTGTGTGTGCACCTGGGCGTATCCCCCAGAATTGCCTTTGGTATAGCGGCCCTATGGGCGTTCAGTGGAGATGGCTATGAGGGGGTGGCGGCAGGGGTACCCCCGGGCTTTGGTTCCTTGCGACTCAGCCTTGCGGTGAGGTGAGCAGGCTCAGTGCATGTGGTGTTACGGGCGCTGTGTCACAGCCAGCTTCCAGTCCACCTCCAGTACCCCTTCCCGTAGTGCAGCTTCGTAGCGGGCACCTCGTGAGTTACGAGGACTCGGATGCTTCGTCTGCCGTGGGCGACGATGGCTCCGAGAAATCGGGTGCGGAGGCGGATGAGGCAAGAATCCATCCCATGGAAGAGATGGCTGAAGAAGGTCTCTGCGTCGCTGTCGGATTCCTGGATCGGCGGGTGGATTCGATGAGATCGGTCCAGACAGTGTACGAGATTATTCGGAGTCTCATGGCCTTAGATCTCTCATGCGATGAGTAGGATGGTCTGGCCTGACAGCGACCCCATTCGTTGGGGGGCTGGGGGGGAGATCTATGCTCAGGCGGGTTGACATCTGTCTCGGTCTTTTCGAGAGGTGGACCAGTACCTTGTCCCCCGGGATAAGGCGTGGTCCAGGCGTGAGCGGAGAGGAGAGTGATAGGGGTCTCGAGCTCGGATGGTCTACGGAATCTTTTGCCGTGCCGGACATAAGCGGGAGGTCCGTGAGGCGTTCTCCATATGGGGGGCGGTCTAGAATGTCTGCTTATCATGGTTCTGGAGGGGAGGCTGGCCGACATCGAGGGCGGTTTCGAGTCTAGATCATGCCGATGTCGTTTTCAGTGACTCTATTGAACATTTCGAGATTGTCAGTGGTAGGACGGGAAGTCACCGGTTCGCTGGGTTGGTGTCTCTCGCGCGGGGGGCGTCGCGGTTGACTGGACGTGGTCTTGACTCTTGCGTCGTGCACTTAGGTGTTTGCGTCGACAAAAGAAAGTCTTGGCTATATCTAGCGGAAATCCTATAGGCTTGGCCGACAGCCCTCAACAGGGTTACCCGGTCTGGGTCTTTCTGTCGGTTCGGGTCTGATTCTCCATTGAGCGGGTGGGTTTGCGCCTTGATCGCGAACGAAGAAGACCTTGAGGTTGGCTCGCCGAGGTTCAGGGGGAAAGGACAAGGACTTGCATCCTCGTAGAAGCGTTCTTCTAAGAGGGTGGCGGTTGATGGCGGCCAAGACATCGCTGGCCTCCCGAAGACTTCACGCTTGCGCTGCTCGCCGTTCTTAGGCGTATCAGGGACGTCGGGGGCAAGCGGGGCCAAGCGCGGCCAAGGGGGACGAGCAGGACTTTAAGCATCTTGCTCAAGGAGTTGGCATTGTTGAAGGGGTGGCTGCCGCTGCTCCGGTACATTGATCCGGGAGTTCCGCGGGTGGGGTTACCTCCGGTGGGCGGCAACACCGCTAATCAAGCATCGCTGACGAGAAATCGGTCGGCGAGGGAATGGGTGAGGAGCGTGGTATCCGAGATTACTGTCTGGAATTCACTGCTCCTCCACCCGTCCTTTGTCAGGAGGGTCACGCGGCCCCCCGCAGTTCCAGAGATTTGCGTCCGGTCCGCTTCAATCGCGGACCTTCGGACGCAAAAAGCAGGCAATCGTCCTATCCCTCTGATTTCGAGGGGCTTTTGGTCGAGCTTCTTCCTAGATCCAAGACGGGAGATTGGCGGCCGATTCTCAATATGAAGCGCTCATGTATCCATTGAATTTTTGGAGGGGGACGTTGGCCAATGCTCTCGACGCCTATTCAAACTGTTAGGCGCCGTCTCTGGATGAGATCAAGGACGCCTACCTCCACATCCAATCGAACGGGAAGAAACCGAAAAATCGGTTCGCTTCCGGAAGAGCTAAGTAGGTACCATTTGGGTTTCCTCCCGCTTCGGCCTCGGTCCACGGCGCCCGACGAGTCTTCACTCGTGGGTCAAGGCATTGGTCAGGTTCTAGGACGGCAGGGATCAACCTTTGTACCTATCTGGACGACTGGTTGATTTAAGCACGCGAGGGATCTCGCTATCGCCCCCAAGTGGGTGGGGGGGCAGGGGGGTCATGAAGTTGGAGTTCTTCGTGAAGTTTTCGAAATCCAAATCCAACTTCGAACCGAGTCAGTCCCCAGTTTCTTTTCGGGGGCGCCACGCTGGTTCAATGGCCGTTGTATTCCCAGAAGGAGGGCGTGTAGCCATTATTATCAATGTGCTCCGCTCCTTTCCGGGGTCAGACGAGCTTGTGCTTTGGCTGCTCTGGGTTCAGGGATCATGGCCCGCCTTGTGGAACATCGTGCCTTTCTGTTGCATCGATGTGACCAATCAAGCTGCGCCTTCTGGCGCTCTATCGCCCGTCCACGGACAGCGTAGACCACATGGTTTTACCGATGACTGCGATTGTGAGGAACGCTTATCCTGTGGGGTTTGGCCCAGCAATCTTTCCGGAGCGTGGAGTTCCTTCCTCCCCAGCCCAGCCTGATCCTGGCTACTTATGAGTCGGGTCAGGGATGGGGCGGTCACATTCGGGACGAGACAGGTTTCGGGCCGCTGGTCGGGCCAAGGATCGGTCTCTTCACAATCAATGTCGGAACTGTAAGCAGGGATTTTATCTCTGCATCATTTCCGGGACTTGATGGCCGGTTGCAAGGTCATCATCAGGTCCGACAACACCACGGTGGGGTCGTACATCACTGGCAGGGTGGAAACGAGATCTCCCCTCTCTGTCTCCTCACGAGGTGGTGCTTCGAGAGGGGATCACGTTTTGCAGCGTTCACATACGGGAGGTCACAAGTCACTGAGGACTGTTATATCTGAGAAGGGACCTGAGTGGTCGCTTGGGGGGTCTCACGGGTTTCGGTTAGCGCAACAGTTGTTTTCCGGGTTCTAGATCGCCCGTCGATAGATCTGTTCGCGTCCGCCGGAAAGGCAATAAAATTATGACGTGCTGCTCCCTGGGACGCGTTCCCGGAGCCTGGGCGTCGGAGCTCTTCTCTGGACTGGTCGGGGATGAGGGTTCACGCCTTTCCCCCGATCCCACCCCTCAAACGAGGGGGGTAGACTTAGTAGACGGTGTCGGGATGCGAACGTAATACTCGTGGTTCCTTTCTGGCTTCGTCAGCCGTGGGTTTCGTCCGCTGGTGATCCTGTTTACAGGGTCACCGCGGAAGTCCCGCGGGACTCTAATGTCCTGTGGGGGAATCACCTGGGGATGTCCAGACGAAATCTGGTGATGTTTACTCTGTCAGCGTGGCGCTGTTCAGGAAACGTTCCCAGACCACAAGGCTTTTCTCGTGGCGCTGCTTGATCTGGCGGCCAAGGGATGGCGGAGATCCTCGCACGTCGCTTATTTTAAACTATGGCGGGTCTTCGCTAAGTGGCGCAGGACGAATATTTTGTCCGGGCCAACTTACTCTGTTCATCAGGATCGCGGAATTCCTGTCTTTATTCAGTAGTGGCCTAGACACGAAACACAATCACGAATCTCAGGTTGGGAGGTTCGGTTTCGTTTCACCGAGGAACGGCCCTGGGGCTGGTCCGAGTGTGATGAGTGTTTGAAACCGCCTCTTGACTTGGCATATTTTACAACCAGGTCGCCAACGAGGCCGTTATATGCATGAGTGGATAAAGGCGACATCTATTTCAAGTAAAGATCCTTCCCTGTCTTTCCCTTATTCTATCTTTTTTTTTCTTCTTTTCTCCAATTTTTTGGTGTCTCAGTTCTTCTTGATTTTCCTTTTCTCCTTTCCCCCTTTCGTTTTGTCTTTTCTACTCCTTTTCCTTCCCCTACAATCCCTTTTTTTTTCTCGTGCTTTTTTCTATTTTGGTTATTTGTTTGGCTTCTTCCATCCCCTCCACCCCTGCTCCTACGAGGTTTATTTTTGACTGGCGTACCGTACGAGCCGATGGCTCCGCCAGTCTGGCCGCTGTTACGTCCGAACTATTTTCCTGCTGGCGATGGCGTCAGGCTGTCGCGGCCTTCCGAATTGCTACGTTGTCGGTGGGGAAAATTTTTTAGTTTTGGGACGTTTCGGTGCCACTTCAATTTCTGCCCGGGTTCTTTCCAGTATGAACGACCCTGGCTAAGGGCACCCCCTCTGCTTTTGGCGGACATATCGGTTGGTTCTGCCGTGGAGGGTGGACTGGCTATGGTGTGTCCGTGGGAGCCCTCGATTTTTACCTCTCCGTACTAAGACCCTTCGTAAGACTCGTTGGGTCTGCGAGGTTATCAATCGGGCCAATGCGGATGATGTCGGTCAGGCGAACGTGTTACGGCTCACTCCACCAGAGCCGGGGCAAGTTCGAACTTCTTTTCACCGCGCCCTCCGCCTAGAACAAATAATAAATAATTGTTGGCTGACGCTCATCTAATTCCTTCATTACAACGTACATGAAGGATTTGCGTCCTGAGGCCGGCGGGTTTTCTCGCGCCGTCCTCGGATAGCGTGGGTGTGATTGTCAATGGTTGTAAGTGATTCCGGGGACTTTAACCGGGATTTACTTATATGGTTGGACGGGGAGAGAAAAGTGGGGCCTACGTGTCCTAGGCCTTTAATAGCTTTCGCACTCTGATCCAGGTGGTGATTAAAAGCGGCCGCTCTTTGAGGGTGTAGCTCTCGGGTTCGTTCTACGCTGGGGTTTTCTATTCGAATCGTGTAGTCTCTCTTTTCGGGCGACAACTTCTTCCGGCCTAGGTCGGTGCTAGTCTGGAAAAGGGGTTTGGGTTTTTCCAATGTCGATGCATTTGTATTATCGACATTGGAAAACCCTAAGGAGGATTTCAAATATGAGGGAGTTTGTTCGAAAACAAGTTTTGTTTTATAACTCCCGTTATTTGGAAATTCCTTTTCAATGTCGATCCCTTCCCAACCAGCCCCACTGGTTGTCGACCGAGATGTGAGCCTATGGGGTGGCGGGAAAGAGAAGAGGCAGGATGGGATCGCCGGTGCCGTCAGTGGGTTATGAGTAACCAGGATCGCCTGATAGAAATTTGTGTATGTTAGTTTTGGCGGCCGTCATCTGTGCACCAAAGATGATGCATTGTTATTATCGACATTGGAAACAGGGAGGGAGATTTCCAAATTAACGGGAGTGTTAAGAGAAAACAAAAACGGTTTTTCGAACACTCTCGCCAATTGATGAGTCGAACGGTGTCCAAATTTGCTACCTTCCCCAATGTGTGTGTGAGTACACTGCATGCACTCGAGCAATTCTTTAAGAACAATGCTGCCCCACCAATCTTGGCACCGTTGATTTTTTTTTTTTTTTAATTCTACCAATTTTATTATGAAACTAGAATGTCCCTAGAAAAATATTATTTTTAGCCAAATGCATGCGACTATAGTACGTATTCGTTGGTAGTTATTTGAATGAGGTGGTAGTGCAGCTTGTATCATCGATTCCTGACCGTCCTTGAATTGACTGATTTGAAGAAAAAGGAATTTCTGATGCAAACTATAAATGTCAGCATATTTTTTGGGGGGGGAACAAGTGGTCATAGTGGTGTTGTTTATATCAATGAGGTGCATTGGGTTCACTTTTTTTGTTTTCCTTGTTTTCTATTCTGGAGCATGGGGGGCAGGAAGTGATTTTCTTTTTCTTATTTTGTTAGGCCATGGCACTGCAGGTTGTCTCATGCAACTGTTATATTACCCTCAAAATTTTGATTCACAATAATCATTTCTCAATTTTATTTGAGAAAAGATTTCTCACGGGAAAAAGTATGTAAACTTAGAAACTGAGTCAACGTGTGTATGCTTTGAGATCCAAACATGCATGATCTGGGAAATCCCAATGAGCTTATTAAATGATGAAATGCATGCAAATTTCAGGGATGTAAGTTTGGTGAAATCTGATTGGGGACGTGGGGGGCCTAGGTTTATGTTTATGCATGATGCTTGGTAATTGGTATATCTATTTTAAGACTTGGGACTTTGTGAAATGATGGAAAAGGCTGAGTTGCAAAAGTTTTGATTCGCCAAGCAGTAGTAGCAGTAGTACCCAGGGAAGCTATACAGTTTAATTATTTATAGCTAGTTTTAATCTACATAATGGTAGATTTGAGCTTACCAATGCAGGATTTTTATAAATTGGATTGCCGCCGGAGCTTAAATAGTGATCTGTGTGCTGTCGTCTTTTAAGCCAGAAGAGCTTCAGTTTTGGAATCCAAAAAGAGATTCCAGTTGGTGCTCCTATATGAGGACTTAGAGACAGACTGATGGTGGTAGAATCCTGGGACTGTATTGCAGAATATTAGTGTCGTCGGGAGGGAAACCCCGTCGTCTTGAACATGCTGGACAAAATTACCTTCCGGACTGAGAAGATTCCCATGGAAGAAATTACTGAAGAGTTTTAGGTGAACTTATGCGCTGTCATTTGGGTCTTCGCTGTTGTGAGGACATATATCGTGAACTGCAACGCTTCTTGTGAACATTAGTGGACATTCGTGTTTTCATTAAGTAGATAATCTTAATATTGTGTGTAATTTGATGTCATTTTGTTTGGACATACCAAATTCTTGAACCAACCAATAAAAAAAATAAAAAAAATAAAAAGTTATATTATAAAATTCAGAGCACTTGTGCACAAGGCTCATTATTTGTGTTCGAAGGTATTCTGAGTCCAAGGGGGCTAGGGGGGCTATTTTTGAGCAATTATGCCAAAAAAGTAGCCCTCGTAGTGCATTTTAGCATAGGACAAAAATTTTTCACGGGGGCTATTTTGTGAAATCTAAACGCCCTTAGCCCTCGTTTATTTTGTGCCCTATCTTGACTTTGATGTCTACGAGACGTCATAACAGAAGCGACAGAGAGGAGGCAATTTCTACTATTTTTGAGGTGCCATAGCAGTTGTTTGTTTGTTTTGGCTTTTTGTGCTGTATGCAGACACTGTTTTGGGGGTTTTTGTGTAGGGGTGCAGACACTGATTTTTTCCTTCTAGTAAATGAGCTGCAGGGTAGTGTATTGCTTTATCATTTTTTGTTTGTTTTCCATTCTAAGCATTTGGTGCAGGAACATTGTGTACTTCGATTTTGATATGGACCTTGTAAATATGTAGATCCTGAAGGGTCCATACCCAAAAGAGACTTCACAGACCAGTTTTGGTTACAAAAAGCTAGACAGACCAAAACTGCACTTGACAGCTGTGTGCAGGGTGTCTGAGACAGGAGTTCGTTAAGTTTTTTTGCCTCACGCTCCCGGCCTCAGGTGTTAGAAACTAAATCGTTACTTTGGTCTGTGGTGTTGTAGTTTTCCAATATTTTTTAAAATTTATTTTTTAAAAGTTGGGTAAGAGTGACCATTTGACAATAAAAAACTACCGTGAAGAAGGGAGAAATGATTGATTATGTCAATTTCAATTGTGATGACTCTCCCAGTAAATATGCAACTTGTGAATGAAGCAAAAGAAATTACCAGGATGGACATGTTAAATTATGCCCGGGGGGGGCCACTTGTTTTTAAAGATGGATATAATGCGGTGAAAATGGACTTTTCAAAATGCCACCCTAACACGTATTTTCAGCGACTAAAAAACAAGCTAAAAACATACCCTCTAAACAAGTATTTTTATCTGTTTATGATACCTCAGCAAGACGCAGTGCATGGAATCCATAAATTACCCTTTATTTCTTGCTTTGGCTTTAATTCCAAAGTTCCGATTACAATATTTGGATGATTTTGATCCCTACTTAATGAGATAAACATTGAAATTTCAGGGTTAAGACAAAAAACAACTTTTTTCCATATTTTGCGGTTTTGACACCCTAAACGATGTACGCGCGTACATCGCCTGTTGAAAAAGACACCCTTTTTACGCCGTTTTTCTTGGTTCACGCATCATATCCAACTTGAATACAAGTGCCCCCCCGAGGGTGGTAAATATGTAGATCCTGAAGGGCCCAATACCCAAAAAGTTTTGACTACTTCCAGTAGACAGGATGAAATTGATTAAGAAGCAGTATGCGACAAATGGAGTTAATGTACAAAACCCTTACACCTTTCATTACATACTCCGCTCAAATCAACTTTTTATCCAATGTTTTATATGCTTTTAAAACAGGAAAGAGATTGAATTGATTGGTATATAGCCTAATTGCTAGGTAGGTAGTTCTGTGTCGTATGTGTGTTAAAAATCTATTGTGATATGCATTGAAGTGGAAATTTGTATCGCGTGTTTTGAAACTGAAAACAAATTAATGAATAATAGTGGACCGCCCCCAATATTTTACCTGCAACAGGAAACTAAAAAATCCATTGTGAAGAGCCTTATCTATTGGTATTATGCCATCTTAGAGTTAAGTCATCAAAAATTATTTTGCCAGAAAAAAAAATTTTCCTTGTAGACAAATATTTGCGATAAAAATATTTCACTCTTCTTTCCCTGAAGGAAAAAACCTTTCTTTTTGCAAAACAAGGCCATCTGAGCAACCAAAAATTTACATGGGATTTAATCGAATACTTGGAATTTTGCTGAAGTCAGCCTGGTTATTCACTATGAAAACTATAAAAATGAAAATACAATGAACATCACTGAAACACTACGAAATCCCTGAAAAATTGTCTCAACAAAGGAAAAGAGTAACACTGAAAATTTTTCAGTCGGGGGGGGGGGGGGGGGGGTTTGCACGTCGGAGATTCTGGGCCGAAATCAGGCTCCAGGACCATGACCAGCTCTTATTATCTCATAAGCAGATATTCATATTTTTGGTCCCCGACGAACTAAGTTCGGAACGGGACTATGAAATGGGCTCAGGTACGGAAGGTTACTAACTTCTACCATACCATCTCTGTCTTTGCTTCCCACTACACGTCCCCCACCTAGGTTCCTCCTTCTCCCCACACCTGTGCTAGCTGTATGTCCGTATTGTCCGTAGTGGTGAGAAAAAGTGAACCCTGGAATTCCGTGAGAAAAATGTTAACACTTGTATGCTGTATCTTGAAAACCTATATCGGGCACACAAAATTCCCTTCGCTTAATGGATGTGCATCATGGCATGCATCGTTTCTGCCATTTGAAAGTGCGTGATATAGGCGGCTTAGTATGCAAATGAGCTAAATTAAATAGCTAATTCAATGGATCACTGAAACGGTACATAAGATATGGAAAATTCTTTTGCCACATGACGTATATATAGCATGCATTGTTTTCGCGCTTTGAAAGGACATGATATATGCGGCTTAGGTATGCAAAAGAGACTAATAAATATGCAATAATCATGTTTGCTGAAAAGACATCAGGCATATGCAAATTCTTGCATGTATGAAGTACACTTTGGCATGCATTGTTTTCGCACTTTGAAAGTGCACAATTTATATGCGGCTTAGTATGCAAATGATTTTTATAAATAAAAAAAAAAAAACTAATTAATATGCACAATTAATGTTTCGCTGAAACAGTACATCGGATGTGCAAATTTCCTTCGCTACATGTAAGGCTTATGCCATACATCGTTTGTGTGAACAGATATGTGCGGTTTAGTTATGCGGTTTAGGTATGTAAATGAGCTATTAAATATGCGCAATTGATGTTTCCTGAAACGGAACTTCAGATGTGCAAAATTCCTTGGCTAAATGAAAGGGCTAGCCATACATCTTTTGTGTGAACATGATATGTGCGCTTTAGTTATGCAAATGTCATACTCTATTTTTTTTTTCCTTACCATCAAGCGGCCATTTAATTTAACTGGTGCGGAATTTCCCAGACGTCATTTCTTGCATGCATATACTCCACTCGCACTCATACTTCCACTGCACTTACTAAGCTTCTTCACTCCACCTTCCATTTGACATTGCATGGTTTAGTGGGGTGGTGTCTAGCTGTCTCGAGTCAAGGGATTGTGGTGTGGCAATTCAGTTGTCACTCCAAATGATCGCAAATTCGGCGGGGACTTTTTCGCATCGGCGGTAATACGATTCCCTGTTTCCTAACTTCAATCCACAACTCTGATGTTTTTTATTATTCCATCCCAACTCTAGAATACAAATAAAATCTAAAGTTTGTTCCGGAGTGGGATTCTAAGCCCACACCTTAGATAACAAGACAAGCGCCCACAGACACAGGCCATGCAATCCGAGCCGGCTGAAAGTCGTTCTTTTGTAATACTTCAATATAAAAATAACGGAATAAAGCGCACAATACTAAGAATGCGCCCCTATGAGAAGAGTTGAAAATACCTGCTACTGGAGCATGTTTTTTTTCCCCCCCCGGGGGGCCAAAATCTCCAAGAATCGGGGGGGGGGGGGGTGTTTCAGAGGTGGTTCAGCTGCATTTTATGTAATTTTCAGTGTTGTATTGTTCTCTATAATGGAGCAGCGACCTGTACTGTAATTGTAACTACCATAACAATTTAGCCAAGTCAACTGATCTGGTTATTTTTTTCAGTTTGACTAATTTCTTCAAGAGATTTTAACAACATTTTTAGTGTGATTATGACAGCTCATTTTTTCAGGCAAGTGTTTCGTCCCCATTTCATGTGATTAGGAATCAGAATGCATCGCAGTAGAATTATATTTGCAAGGTATATGATGTCATTTGCATAGTGAAAAACAAAGGGAGCCTTTCAGTGTGGTTTCAGTGCTGAGTTTCTTTTCATTTGGTTTCAGTGTTTTTTAGAGACCTGCAGAAAATTTTCAGTGTATTTTCATTTTTATGTTTTTCATAGTTAATTGAACCCTAACACGTCAAAACAACAACACCCGGCATAGAAATGACCTCATTTCCGAATTTG
>JAMKCH010035581.1:0-15455 GCA_023653785.1 Ophioderma brevispina
TAGTAAACAATAGAAATAAAAGTGCTCATCTAAAATGCTCAATTCCAAAGTTTGAGATGAATCAGATTTTCCGTTTTGATGCAGTAAACAATTTTAGTAACAGTATAACAGTACCATGGAATACTGTGTAAAACAAAAATTCTGGATCAAACATTTTATAACAAAGTCATGATATTCTGTATGAAGGATATCGATTTGAGCTTAGCTATTTCACACAGTGATTAGTATGTGGACAAGCATTATGTATATGTGAAAGACAAGATTTGTTTTAAAGTTGAGGGCGCCATCTTTGGGTAATCTGAGTCGACCGTTAACAACTATTGTCATGAATGGAAACCTCTTGTGAAACTTGAGAAAATCAAATGATTACAACTTGGTTTTCATGATTTGGATTTTCTTGAATTGTGGACATAAGTTTGTTTTGGAAAGGAGTTAAATATATAAAATATTTGTAGTTTGTTTCAATGTTATTGTTAATTTAAACATTTCCAAAATCTGTCAAAAAGGGCTAAATTTGGCCCCACAAAACCATTTTTGAACAAGCTGAATAGTACAAGATTTTGCTCCAAGTAAAATTTCTTTTGAGTTAATAGGTTCCCTTGTAGATTGAGTGAAATTGTAAAAAGTAAATCCAAGCAGATAGGCCTGCAAAACAAGTTTGTTACCACTGCAGAAATATCTAGTTAATCCCCAAGTACTGCTGGCTAATTTGATTGTCATAGGGTCAAATGTTGTAAAATTTAGCCATTCAGAAACTTTGTAAGGAAAATAAAATAGAGGTGCCTACAGATATAAAAGGTCTATTTTGTTTGTTTACTTGAGAGGATAAATTGTGTAATGAGCCATTTAGAGATACTGTAAGAAAGGTTGTAGACTAAACAAATTGAAGTAATATGTTTTTAAAATTAAACATGATGCAGGAAAATAGAGACCTAAGATGAGTCAATCAGACTAGAGGGCATTTTAAACTTTAAAGACAGCCTACTGAATGTCTCTTTACATTAAATACATCAAATCTTGCCGAGATCATCATCAGATTCCCTTACCAACATGCAAAACATGTACATTTGAGCTTGTAGTGCTAACACAAATAACACACCCCCAGAATAGTCTAGTCCCATTGGACCAGCACGTCTGACCATGGCCTATACTGACAGTGACACTATCGTGCTAGACTGCTATCAAGAACTTGTTGTGGCGATTATTATCAGTTTCTGGATTGTCTGTGGATTAGGCTCGGTATTTATGTTGCTGGCAATGTAATGTGAACAGGCCAAAGAATAGCAGTAATTGTCGGTTGCAAGGAGTGATGATTATGATCTCTATAGTCCACATGGGCAATAGGAAATGTTCCTTGATACTCAGATTTTTCTAAGTAATTTAGAAGTCCCACTCACTTCTCAAAAACATTTCAGTTGAGTTATGTTGAGAAGGGTTGTACAAATTGCGGTAGCAGGAAGCACCGCTCCCGGGAAATATTGAGTAGAATTGCGGAAATAATGCCAATTGGATAAAGGAAACAGTAGTGAGGTAAAAAGGTTGAAAAATAAGACAAAGAGGCTATGCTTTTATTGCTTTGTACCGGGAAAGGTCAGAGCAAATTAAAAACTGTTAATATATTACTGTGGTACATCTAAATGCTAGTTAACAACTAGTTATTTATGGCCACTTTCGTTTAAAGTCTGGGGTCCCTGGGGATGAGGCAAGTATGATCAGGCCATGGACTTTAAGCTCATCAAACTTGTTTTCTGGGGAAGAAAAAACTTTGTGTGATCATGATGCGAGAATGTACTTCGTAAAAACCAATTTTCCTATACTGATTCTCATCTGTCCTTGTAGAGAAAACTAAACCCCATACCCAACCCATCTTGACCTGACACCGCCCCAGCCCAGCTAAAACTTTTCTTCTACAATGTTGCCATTCCCTAGACTGACCATGACTCAATAAACTCAATCAAGTAATTGTAAATAGTTTCGCCTTGATATTCCTGTAACAAATTTTCAAATATGGAGCCACTACATCAGTCAGTGTGTTTTTGCAAGCTTATCCTCCCCACCCCTCACTTTTCTAATCTACCCACGTCTATATCTATCTCCACACCCTCATTCGCCATATCATAATGGTGTCCGTCCTGTTAGTAACTGCGAGTTAGCTCTGTGTGGTACCATGGTCTACTCCGGTACTGTCTACACCATATCCGACCTTCTCTCCACCTAGTGGTTACCAACTACATTGTAGCCATCGGGGTAGGTACTATAGGGCACACATCACTGTAGACCTAATAACTGTGAACTTTGGAAGCCCTATCTTTGCAGCTACTGCATCGCAACTGCTACGGTGTATAATGTGCCATAGCTGCCGCGGTAGACACAGTGTAATCTTCATATATGGTACCACGTGAGTAAAAAACGGCAGTGTAAAAAACCCCAGTTTACCACCTGCACTACCTCTTTATGACTTAAGCTGAGGGGTTGGCAGCTACCTTCGGCTATTGTGCTATTTTACATCCCTTTGAAGAGAAGGAGGAAAACCCATTTTGTTGTGTCTAAATCATATACTTTTAATCAGACGTGTATAACAAAGATCTCTTGAAGGGATGAATCTTGGATTTCCTTCCCAAATGGTTTTGAATGTTTGAAAAACAAAACGTGCATGTTTACGCTGCTGCATTCTGAATGTGACTGCATGTTTTTGTCACCATAGAAAGGGAACCAGGATGCCTTGATAGCGACTCTATCAGCCTGTTTGTATATTTGTAGGGTATGTGTGTGTGTTTAACGAGATTTGAAAGCCCTTTTATTGAATTCACTTTGCCCTTATTTATCACTGATAGTTGGCTGAAGTTAGGTGATTTTGAGTTTTTCCTTGTTTTTTTTTTTTTTTTAAATAAATGAACTCCACTTTCTTTTATCATTTTTGCAGTCGCGGTATTTTCAATCTTTATGTCCTTTAGAATCACAAAAATTTCATAAATTGATTTGGAAGGTCACCATTGATGTTCCACAAATCATTAAAAAAAAATTGATGTTGCCAATGCACTCCCGGCCGGAAAATTCGACGAGAACCCGAGAACCGGTTCGCCTGAAGGTTCGCCCAAAATTACACCTGCGAGAACCAAAATGGGTTCGCGCAAAATTTGTGCCAATCAAACGATACAACATGTAGTGATGTTAGTGTTTGTTTATTTTCGACGACGAAAATGAAAGATATCAAATTCACCTGATGTCAAAATAAGTGCCAAATATTTTGAAAATGTAGTCATAAGTTCCATATCATGACCCTTCTGCGAAGCGTTTCCATTTGCATGACTAACAGAATTATCAACAAATGTTTGCATTTTTATAATCATATCGCTTACAAACCGATACTTAACTTCAAAGCTCGTTCCTCATTGGTTGTTGTCGACCCTTAATGTGTTTATTCTCACCAATCATTTCATGCAACACGGAGCATGTCTGCTCGATTGTGATGTCATATTTCGGAAACATGCTTACTCTGTACCGCACGATAAAAGACCCTTGATTTCCATGTGTAAGTATGTCTTTCAGCATGTTCGTTAATAATTTTAGCAACACTATGCATATTTGTAGGGAAAAATCTTTATCCCATTTGATATTATACCAATAAATATTCAATGAAATTTTTGGGAAAATCGAAAAGTATTAATAAAAATCCTATCCAGTGGTATCGCAGAATGAGGTTTGTTTACAATTCAAAGCCTTTTGACGCTGATGAATTCTGAGCCGCGAAGGACTCATCTTTTCGCCGGAGTTTGACAACCGGTTTCTTGACAACACAAAACAAACAAAGGAATATTCTATTTAATCTATTTTTATATCATCAAATCCAGATTCAGTTTTGGTTCGATCACCAAACTGTAACAGTTCCTATTAGTGTTATTTAAGACTAGTACACGTCCATTTCTTTATCTCAATATAATTAGAATGGAAACATTTTTGTTAGGTTTATCTCGCAAACCTCCTTCCTATTAGAACCTAAAATCATAGAACTTAAGGAATTTCTCAATGTTCAAGGTTCTCACAAAGGTCCTTTTGCGAGAACCGGAATAGGTTCTCGCAGACCCGACGAATTTATTTCAGGGCCTGCACTCTGCATCTGTTTTGACTCCTAGCACAGCACTTGAAATTCGGCATCATCATTAGCTCTGTCAGTCCACTGCAGACACACGCCTCAAAATGTTCCATGAGGAGTTATAAGGACTGCCCTTGCCACAAGGACCTAGATCCAGGTTGGAATGGACTCTGGTACCCTTGAGCAATGCAGTTGCGGACCAGACCCAGGATGACCCATCTCATTTTGGATGATTTGTGAGAGGTCTGCCACTTTTTACCTGCTCAGTAGGGACTCAAGTTGACACCACCAGGGCCCAAAAGCGTTTTACAGGACTCTCTGATATGAGTCGTGGGGGACTGTAGTGAACAGATCTTAGTGAGGTGTGCCAAATCCCGGATAAAATTGTGAATTTCAAAAATTAAAAAACATAAAAAAACACTTGCCACACCCCTTTCATGGCCCCCGAGCTTGGATTCAATGTCATCCAGGGGTAAAATTTTTAGAATGTTCCGATTGGTTGAAAAGCACACCATGATGTCTGTCTGGTACAAGGATCCAAAAAGGTACAGTGATAAACCTGTGACGTATAGTTAGGAAAGGCTATGGGGTAAAAAACTGCAAAAATTGGTAAAAAGACAATTTGCGTTTGTACAGGGGTCAAAAATTAAAAGTTGCTCCAATTTTTGGAAAATGTGGGGTTTCCAAAATGGTTGGTTTAGCTCCTAGAATGCAATATAGGAATAGTCTGGACTATTTACGTCGTCTGGTGATAAACCAAATGGCGAATAAAGTCAACAGCTATGGCAGCTATGGGATTTATTTTATTGACCTTGTGACCTTTTGGTTGGGATAACAGGAAAAACTAAGCCTAACAGATAAGGCAAAATATTCATTATTTCAATCCTTTGAAGCTCAGGGAAATCAATTTGCAACCCACATATTAAACGAATCAAAGCAACTTTTAACTTTTGATCCAGTACACACCAAAATGACGTTTTCAAATTTTTTTAAAGTTTTTACCCATAACTCCGGAACTCTAAGCCATAGATAGTGTAAACTATAATTTTTGGAATGACTTGTGACCAAGACACAAAACCCATGGTTGTGCTTTTTAACACATCAGCACATTTAAATTTTGACCCTGTACAACCTGAAACTCAAGCTGGGGGCCAATAAAGGGGGTTGACGCAAGGCTACATCATTTTATGGATTATCAAGGCCACTAAGGTACTTGTGTGCAAAAAATTCACATTTTTATGCCGCGAAATAAAGCGCACACTCTTACACTACAGTCCCTGCTAGAGCGGTACCAGGCACCAGTGATGCACACTGACACATCTATGCAATGGGTGGGCAGTGAGGGAGAATGTCATTAATCAAATTAGCAATTATGTAAATTTCCAACCTAGTTATAGGAACTATTAGAGTATGACCAAGAAACCGACTATCACGGGTCTCGAACCAGGGCTGCTCTATTGATCTTTTACTCTGCCGACGGTTCAGCGCCTTAGTCTACTCGGCCACCTCGCCAACTAGGCATATTTGATGGTAAATTGTAGTTGGGTGACACATGTATATTGACATTTTGCTTTATTTTTAATTTTGATTTTTGAGGCAACTGCTGAAAGCAAATTGTTCTTCCCTTTTTAAAGCATGCCAGGGCACATTATCACACCCATTGGTATCACATCTGTATACAATTTGTTGAAGTGAAGTCTCTTCAGAGTAGTAAAAAATTTAACTAATTTTTTTAGGTACAACCTTCTCAACTGACCCCAGAATTGCCCTTTAACCAGAAGTGGAAAGTGTGATTCTATAAAAATTAATAGTAGTAAGTGGATCATTTTCACAAGAGAAAAACATTTAATGAAAATCTGCTGTAATGACATCATAGAGCTAAATCTATGTAACTCTATGAAGACATAGACTTCAATGCAGAATCGATTTTTTTTTTTTTTTTTTTTAGACAATCACCATGGTGTGCTTTTTAACACATTCAGAACATTTTAAATTTTTGACCCCTGTATAACCTTGAAACTCAAGCTGGGGGCCAAAAAAGGGGGTTGGCAAGTGCTTCCATCAATTTTATGGATTATCAATGCCTAAAGTACTTGTGTGCAAAAATTCACATTTTTATCCGGAAGCACACACTCTTACACTACAGTCCCCTGCTAGAGGTACCAGGCACCCATTGCATGCACCTGCACATTCTATGCAATGGGTGGGAGTGAGGAGAAATTTCATAATCGCACTTATGCAATTATGAAATTTCCAACCTAGTTATAGGAACTATTAGAGTATGACCAAGAAACCGACTCTCACGGGTCTCGAACCAGGGCTGCTCTATTGATCTTTTACTCTGCCGAAGGTTCAGCGCCTTAGTCTACTCGGCCACCTCGCCAACTAGGCATATTTGATGGTAAATTGTAGTTGGGTGACACATGTGTATTGACATTTTGCTTTATTTTTAATTTTGATTTTTGAGGCAACTGCTGAAAGCAAATTGTTCTTCCCTTTTTAAAGCATGCCAGGGCACATTATCACACCCATTGGTATCACATCTGTATACAATTTGTTGAAGTGAAGTCTCTTCAGAGTAGTAAAAAATTTAACTAATTTTTTTAGGTACAACCTTCTCAACTGACCCCAGAATTGCCCTTTAACCAGAAGTGGAAAGTGTGATTCTATAAAAAAAAATCCTGTTGAAATTAAATTACAACTTCCTGATCTTTTGAATGATAGAAGAATAATTTTCATTGCAGTAACTTTCAACAAGAGTGCATGTATGCACAGGAAAGAAAAGAGTCAACAAATCAGTTTTGAATTATAGTACTGTGTGCATGGGGTTTGGTTATGTGTAAATAATTTGCAGTTAAAAATTTTTTACTGTGTTTTAATCAAGTAATTTTGACGCGTTCGCAAAATCTGTGAACACGCTCAAATCATAAGGCCCTATATCGAGGAATCTCTTAATATACAATATGTATTTAATATGTGTCTACGGTCCGTTTCCACTTCTAGTATATCAGCTTTTAAGCTCTGCAAGTACAATTTGTCCATAAATTGCAGTGCTACATGTAATCATGTATTACAACGATTTTTTGGCTGGAATCCCCATTTCGTAGTAAAATTACTAAAATATCTTGGCTGTTATTAATAGTAGAAAGGTTTAATTTTTTGGTGGCAATTTTTTATTTACTCAGTGTTCTTTTGTCTGTGCTTTCAAAGGTTGGTTCAACCATTAACGGCTCAATTAAATAGTTTTGCCGGGTTTAAAATTATATTCTGCTGGTGCCTATACAAGTGAAATATCAACTCCTTGAAAATGACCTGCTTTTATTTGTTACCACAGATTGTAATAATCCACAGCACATTAATTGTGATATACACAGTAGAGTCACTTTTTATTATTGATTGTTTGGAACGCTAGAGATACATTGTAACAAGGCTGATGAACTTTATTCATCAAAATATTGAAGATAGTTTCTTATCATGGTGTGTGCAACTTGAGGCAGTGAGAGTATGAACGGGGATTTTAACCAGTCAGTCATAAATAGAAAAATTTCGCCAATCATATTACTTTGTGATTTTATGCGAGTGTTATCATGAATAAACAATGTGTAATAATTGTCGGACGTGGGAAAATTGCATATGTGAATGGCACATGATGATGAGCTTATGTCCACGGGTTTGGGTGCCAGGGTGTTTCCGACTTTTTAATAGTATTTTTTTTAAGTGCGTTTTCCCCGGGCTTTCATATTTTTGCATTGCATTAAAAATACGATTTGAGTAAAAAAATGTGCCACCATTTAAACTGTTACATGAGTGTAAAGTTATTGGAGCATGCAATGAAATTGTGGAGAGGGTCCTCGAGAATAGAATTTGAGAATACGAAAGTGAGTGAGATGCCATTGGTTTATTGCCGGGAAAGGAAGGATAGATGGTCATGTTCTTTTTGAGGCAGCTGCAAGTGGAATATCAAGCTAATTAAATGGGAAAACTGATGTGTTTTGTGGATTTGAGAAGGCCTGTGTGAGTCCCGAGAAAGTGATGAGTGGCAATAGAAGAAATATGTACAGAGGCAATTGCTAAATCGATGATGAGTTTGTATGACGGTCAAAAAGATTAGAGTTGGATCTGAGATGAAGGTGTGCATCAAAGATTCTGTCTGTCACTGTTGATATTTGCAATTGTGATTGATTTGGTTATGGAGAGTGTAATCTTAGGTTTGATGAGCGAGATTTTTACAGTATGCCGAGTTGGTTTTTGATAGTGAGACAATGGGGGACTGAAGAAAAGTTTTTTAAATTGAAGAAGGGCTTTGAAGAGTAAGGTGCTGAGGTAACTCTGGGAAACTAAGTGATGGTGGAGTGGGATAGAGGGGAAGTGTCAGTGAGTACGGTAGACCCATTTGGTAAAGGTGCGAAAAGAGGTAAATCACTTCAGTGTGGTGTGAAATGTGGGAAATGGATTCTTGGGATGGCACGCAATGAAGAGGGTGACCCTAAATATGGCAAGAGATGTTGTGTGCAGAAGATTTGAGAAGAAGCTCAGGATGAATAGGTTTTGAAAATTTATGTTGAAGTGGGACGGTAAAATTTAAATGATGGCGGATGTGGGCGTCATGACAGCTAGAGTAAGGTTTTTTTGAGTGTAATTCTAGGGGAATGTGGAGAGGTTCTACAAACATGGAAAGATTTCTTTGAGATGACAGGAATGGTATAAGAGTTGTGTGAATCGTGCTGTTGTCTGTGAGGAGCATGGTGTCTGAGCGAAAATGATATGGGGGATTTTGAGAGACAGAGAGATAGAGCGATGGAAGTTGATGCATATATGTAGGAATAAGACTGAGGACTTTATGCATATGTGGGGTTTGAAGAAGCGTGGGAGACTTCGGTTGGCAAATGTGTACATGTACGTTGGTATGTGCACATGCTGAGAGAGATGATGAGCAGGTTTTTAAGAAGGGCCCTTGAGTTTTGGGTGGATATTCTACGAGGAGGAAGGGATGACCAAAGCAGACATGGAAGAAGCAGTGCAGAGGAGATTGGTCAAGGTGGATGATGCACTGGATCAGGCAAATGGTAGGGAGGGGTCAAGGGCGATTGCTGTGAGTGTAAGTAAATCTGGCCACCCTTTTTAACAGGGACAAACTTGGATTTACTATTCTGCACCTAATACAAGAACTTGACACAACCATTTAAAGTTCTCATTGAGTACTGATATATAGAACGAAGGGAAAGTGCCAAGTTAGATGATAATATAAATTGATACTCGGAAGGATTTTTCTACCTCCTTTTTGATGGAAAGCCAAATCTACTGTTTTAATGTTTAATGGTATGGTTTGTGGATAGTATTAGTACATTCCCAGGACTGGTCCTTGCAATCACTACTTGGCTCTTTCTTCCGTTTTAAAGCCATTTTTTGTAAGTTGGTTTGTCAAATTGGCAGTGTTTAAAATCCAATACCATTCTATTCAGGTTAATTACATGTAGTGAATCTGTGATTGACTCATGTTTACCTGTGATTCAATTCAATCTGTCATTTCATGATATTGCCTTGACATGTTGCTGTTATGCAAGTTTGCATTGCATGCAGCGCTCTCCAGAGAGGACATGTTACATCCATAAGAAAAGAAAATTTGACAAACTCTATATAACCATCAGTATTGAGCAAGCTGTTGGTTTTTTGAGCTGCCAGCTATCTTTGGAGGAAGCTTAACAATCGTTTGTGCGTGCGTGTGTATGTGTGTGTGTTCACTCATTAAGGTTTTTTTTAATTGACTTCAATTGAAAAGGTGAACCAAACTTGATTCATAGTTTCACCATGGGATCCCTGATATGATGACGAGTTCCAAGGTTATGGTGGCCAGGTCAAAGGTTCATTTGAGTCAAGTTGAAAATAAGGCGAAAAGGGAAATTGACCTAACCACATGTGAAAAGTTGCAAACGGCAGTCCTAGGGGGCAGAGGTTACTCATGTGCTGTGAGGAGGTCAAGTCCCTGTGCTAAGGTAAAGCCTGTGCTAAGGTCAAGGTCATGTGTGAAGGTCAAAGGTCAGGGAGGGCAATTGTAGATCTGGCAGCCCCACAGCTGATAGTCTGGGAATATGTGAGCGCCAAACCGAGAACCCGAAATTCTAGTTGTTTCTAATTAAGGTCACCGGGTAAACATTTGTCATCTATGTCAGGTGATGGAAGTTGGAAGATGGACTCATTGCCCAAGGCATTGCTTGGCCCAAATGAAATGGCTTATTTCTATTCATTTGCTGCTTGACACAGCTTTGTAAAAAAAACACACATGCACACTCCATGCACTTGCGTTCAATGAATTGCAGTATTTTAGATCTGACAGTACTTGGATATGCATCTTCTCTTGCTACCTGTGACCTGATGATGAGCATGTTTATTATCACCAAGTAAATGCACATACAAAACCCAGTGGAAAATTCCTCTTTCATCATTGACTATGTACCATGGCATGCAATTAGCCCCTTTAACTTCTTATCTGTGGACATAATTGACTGGACTTCTGCATTTCAATAATAAGTCCAAAAAATTGTCTGGGAAGAAATTGAACACCATAACAAAATGTGTTTTTTGTTGTTTGTGTATTCATTTTACCAACGCAGATCTTTTACATATTAGTCCGCATTTTTATTCTGATAGCCATTTGGTATTAATGTTTGAAATTTGTATAAAAAAAATAAAAAAAATCACATAGAAAAAAAAATAAATTCTAAAGGTGTGATTGTAAAGCTATGTGCATAGTTTCCGAGACCTACACTTCGTTTTATTGCCGATGTCAATTTTGAGTACCCCCCAAATAAACAGTTCGATGGGGGAAGGTGCTCCAAAGTATTACTGTATCTAGCTGTTGTCCTTCTCGTCATTCATAATATAATATTGCATAATTCACAGTATCTGTTACGGGCAAATTCCTCAGTCCAGTAGTAGCCAGGACTAATTGAAGTTGGTTCGGCAGTGTATCATCCGGCATGTAATAATTCCGATGCTCGGCTGACCCAGCTGTAGTTAATATTGGAGGCTGGATTTGCCATGTATGTCATAATGTCGTGGCAAGCTCTGTGGAATTGCTTGGCTGTGTGGTTGAATGTACATGGATGTATAAGTATCATGACACTTCGTTTACAGTGCGTAACACTTTTATGTCCATGTATTTCATTGTAGAGAAGGTAGACTAGTAAGAGTGGTCGGTGATCTTGTTACTGTCAGATAGTGTGGGATAGAATGCACGCTTACGTGGCATCCTCAACCTCAGTCCTCATGCCTGGTGCAAACGTGCCAGAAAAGTTCTGAAGGATGTGATAGCTCATTGTGGAAAGTAATATTTATGGCAATTTTGGCCGATACTTGCAGGATTTCCTGGATTATTTTGCAATAACATTGGTTTGGTAGTTAAAATACGGAACGGTAATTCATGTTAATAGGAGTGCTGTGGATCAGACATTTTTGTGATATACCGTACTGACCTGAGTCTAGTCCTATGCTCGATATAACCCCCCAGTTTTGAAGAATCTGAAGAATGTAGAAAATCCTATTATAATCCCCTAAAGTTTTTTACTTGAAGGCAATAGATTACATGCAATATTTGTTATAAATCATTTAACCGTTTGGAAGTATTTCGTGTGATTGTATGTACAAATGAATTATTCAGTACATTCATTTACCGTATTTGTTGATCATACATCTCATTTGATGACACTTGGAAATATCTGGAATAATTTTACGCTGAAAGGCTGAACTGTTGACGCTTTCATGTTTCCTGTCAGGGTGGAAGCCCATTATACCCACCCCCTAAAATCAACCTAATGTCAGGTTAAAAGCAGTGGACTATACTAAAGGGTCAGTACAGAGTACTTAACGGACTTTTTTTACATGCTTGTTCATGGTGATCGATACCCTCTCCTGGAGTCAACCTTTTAAAGAGTTTTTAGATTTTTATTTTTACCTGAACTATTGCCAAGTGCTATAAATGTGACCTTAATCTTACGGGTACCATTTTCTCACCTTTGCAAAAATCAAATTTTTAATAACACATAATGCATACTACATAGGTTTTTTGTGAACTGTGGGCCTTGAACTAGAGACGGTGCCTTAAATGGAGACTGTTGAAGGCATCTTGCTGTAATGAATTACTGATTTGTTTATTTGTCATCATTGCATTTTAAATGATGCCCTGCAGAATCATTGTCTTGGCCAGTGATAAGGGATCCAGCATTAGATATCAGAGGGCATTGAGTTTGGCTTCTAGGTGGATTTTTTTTTGGGGGGGGGATGACACCTTTGGCTGTGATCTCCCTCCCCATTCCTAAGTACATTCTTATTCTGTTTGGGGCACCTTAAAGGTCCCTGGCCCATCGCTATATCCTCGTCCAGAAGCCCCAGATTTTAAACCGGAAGTGTTCAACATTTTGTGGTATCCTCGAAGAGCTATTTTTCTCATTTACCCTGTGAAATCTTAGAACCAAGAATGTTGGTTTGAAGTTAGGATCGAAAATGTGGCCCCCATTTGGTCGCCATATTAATTTTACACAGTACTCTATGGGGCCTGAAAATCACTTTTTAGCTCTCCAATAAAATGGATTAAATATCGGCGCAGCGAAACTTTACAGATGGTGTTTGGAGTGAAGGCCAATCTAAGCAAGATGAAAACTCATATACTTAAATCGGCCATCCCCCGGTAAATATAACTGCAGTATGATTTTTTTACACCCCAATGGGATTTTTTTTTTCATCTCACCAGTAGGCAGTTTTTACTTTAAAAACTCTTCTTCCCCTTCTCCGATAGTTAATGGTGTTGCTAATTGTTGTCTTGGGGGGGGGAGGTGAACTTACCCTACACACCCCGCTACTTATTGATAGTCCTACTACTACTTCGTACGTGGGACCTCTTGTTTACTGAAAGTTTCCCAGACTATGGCGTTTCTCCTCATCATGGCAGTGGAAATCATCACATTTAAGACTAACCAGCATCAAATAATAATAAAAGATTCCATTCTTCAACGTGCGACAAATCCATCCCACCGAAGTCTCAGGGTGTCCTGTGACCCACCGTAGCGGCTACAAACAAGTAAATCCAGATGACAATGAAGGCTTATGAAAGATGCAGGAAACCGAACTCTCAGAGAAAACCTGCGCGGATGGGTATGGATCGGCAACCAAATTCTCTGGCTCCACAGGGCATCGAACCCGGGATGCATTGGTGAGAGGCAAGTGGATGATCCTCTACACCAGTCCGTAGTCATGCATGGGTTTTGCGTTGCTGTCTTTGTTCGCGCTTGTAATTACGTCCGCATTGGGGGGGATATGGCGCAAGTGCTTGCACGTCCAATCTACTGAATGGATGAGGTGAAACAAGTGTATTGAATTGCTTTTGCCAGTCCTCAAATTGTTTACAAATAGTGCACATTCAGGTGGCTAGCTAAGGGACACATCAAAATTGATGAGCTATTGTGTATTTCTTCTTAGGAATTTGTGCAAATGATTGGTTGTAACATGTAAGGCTCATCTTAGTTCTAAATATAGATGTGGCTGCAGTCCAGGGTGGGAGGTGGGGATGTCGATAGTTTAGCACTAGGATTTCCTCCTACTTGTGCGATTTAGCCTGAGCTGCTCTTGTCACGTAGGAGTGAAGGCACAGTCAAGGTGCACAGTTGATGTAAACAGAGGTTAGACTTGAAGATGTGATACAGATCATGTGTCTCTCCTACCAGACATAATATCCTCAATTATTTGTTACATATGTAGCTCTATTTTAGTTAATGTCGTTTTAGTTACATTTTGATGTTTGTGTCCGTAGTGTCCTTTTATTTGTTCAAGAGTATGTTGTTTTGTAAGGAATATGTGCATACATGGTAAAATTATAAGATGTGGGCCATTCCAGTTGAAATAGTTCACGTCCATTGAAAAAAATGTCTTTGGGGAGGGATTATGAGTTTCCAGTGGAATGGAGCTGTAGATTGTGTTTAAGAACCTTAGAGTAGTAAAATTGTTGAGTATTAATTGGCTTTGAGGTCAGTGAACCCTTTCCTATGAGTAGTACTACTCAGTTAAAAGCAATAATAGCACGTTTTGAAGAGCGCCCCCAATTTACCAAAATATTTTAGTTTTTTGCTCAGGTGCATCATTGGTAATTGGCTAGTAAACTATACCTGTGAATGATAAAGCTCAAGCTTTTCTATGTACCGGTATCGCAAAAGAAGGAATTTTGTAATATTAGAATGATTAATATTGGATCCCGATAATTCGGTGGCTGCTGGAAACATCCTTCCAATATGAAATAACCCGGAAATTGTGCCATGTACGTGTTACGCTCATCCATTAGTCGTTTTTTTTTGTTCAGGCAAGTCAAGTTAGAGGTCATTTTCAGAAGGTGGCACTATTTCACAAATTTTGGACAGAAAATATGGCATCATTTCTAGCTCTGCTGTTAAATTACAGTTGGAGATCCTGATTCTAATTACAAAATCATCACTTTTATGACATACACAGTTTGGGCATTACCTTTCGCAAGTATAGTTTACTAGACAACTTTCACATCAATAGTGTGCAAAAATCTCAAATTTTGAAAATTGGTGGTACTCTTCAAAAAATGAGCTATTGCTCTAAGGATGAAAGAAGCTTTATCCTAATATAAAGTGACAAGAAAATACTTTTGACTGTTTACCAATTTAAAATTTAAAAGGATTATTTTTTTAGTTTTGTAAACCAGTTTGTAGAACAAAAACACTATCAATGTGAGATCATGCATTGATTAAATATGATTGGCACTTGTTTTAAAAGAATCAATGAAACTATGAATGAGGAGCCAGTGTGTATTCAGGCCAGTGGCATGAAGACTTTCAATCAAAGATCCCTATACTGAAATACCATTGAATAATGATTAAAAAGTGATTGAGCCTCAATTGTCCATCCTGATGCCAGGCTAGTCATTTGTTTTGTTTGATTTCCATGCACAATTTCTTCTTCATTATGGGCTGAGTTTTGGTGCCAAATCATTCTTGAAAAGACAGTGTTTCAGTAGACATATTAAGGCATATTTTTCCTGATTATGAATTGTGTGCATCACATGGATGAATTATAATGTCATATAGGATGTACAAGTATAGCCATCCAATTAGTCATAAAAAAATAACCTTTCGAAAGAATTTATGCTACAATTTGATGTGGCTTTTGACGTCAAGGATTTGTTTAATTGGTTTATTGTGTTGGCTGCTTGCTAACATGGATTTCATTGGGTGTGTGTGTGGCAAAAAGGTTAACCCTGTACTCCTACTCTTGTACACATTATCTTTAATATCTTTGGTACAGTGATGGAACATGTTGAACACTACCATTTGATCTTATTTGCATATTCATA
>JAMKCH010035582.1:0-41005 GCA_023653785.1 Ophioderma brevispina
CCACTGAATAGTAAGAAAGTGCTCAACCAATAAGTAGGGGGGGCGTAATAAATAACAGTGTTTTACAGGTGACTATCGTTGGAATTAAAAGTGCTCAAATCCCATAAAGGAGAGCGTAATGAAAAATTTGCAAAGTATAGACCTCAGGAAAGGCATCCGGTCCTCAGAGTAACGTGGGGGGAGGGGTTCCGTGAAACTCAGAGTAGCGGGTACCTTTCCAGAGGTCTATAATTTGAAATGTTCATTACGCTCTCCTGTTAAATGGATTGAGCACTTTTAATTCCCAAAGATAGTCACCTGTAAAAACACTGTAGTTATAGTATATAGATTATATATATATAATAATATATATATATCTATATATATATATATATAGATATATATATATATATGAGTAACGTAAGTACAGGCCTTCGCTTATTTGAGTCATCACTCCATCTGGTTATATGGTTAATGGTACTACTCTTGCTGCAAACACCGTCAATACACAATTATCACACTATGAGACAGATACGGCTACGTCATTTCCACCCTTCCATAGTTGTGTTATACGTTGTGGTACAGACTCAGCTACCGCATTGGTTTTGAAATCTTTTTGTCCAATTCTTGGAATGGAATAAAAAGTAGAACTTTTTACTCACATTTTTTAGTGACCGTTTGCCACCATACTGGAGCTTTTCAGAATGGCAACCTCTGCTTGTTGTGCTTGGTTGTTATGGCAACAGCCGTAGGTGGCGAGATCAGTTGGTCAAAAATGTGGTGCAGTTTTGTCGGCCCTCGTCTTGTGAGCGTTTGTTTTCCCCTCCTCGAATCCATATGGCTTCTTTAGCCATTAGGACACGCGGGACGAGAGGTTGAAAATCATAAAAAAAATAAAAAAAATAAAAAAAATAAAAAAAATACGAAATTAATAAACAACATCCTAAAACACCCGTAAAATCTGCAATAATTTGCATATGTTAGAAATATGATTTTGTACCTATTTGCATGCAATTTGCATAAAAGGGGGTTCCAGAGGTAGTTGCGCATTTTTCTGTTACATAAATGCGAAAAGTACGGATATGTGGTTTTTTGCATAATAATAATAATATAATGAATAACAATCTTGATATAGCGCCTAATGCAGAGGCCTCTACGCGCTTCACATAGAAAAGGAGCAATATACCAAAATATCAATACGACAAATACAAAATAGATAAAAAACCAAAAATTCAAAAAACAAAAAAACACGCGTTTTTAACCTAATTTTAAAAAAAACTGTTAAATTTAAGGGAAATTCAGCATATCTATATTGTTGACAGATAGAAGAGACAAGACAACCCATTTACCTCCCATAGTAAAAATATGGGGATACACCTGAATCGGGGGGGGGGGGGGCCAGCTGTGAGGATCTGTGTGTATGTACCCCACAGCGACATCGGTTAAGTCTTGATCTGTCCTGGATTCAGATTCCTCTAACCCTACCTAACCTGATGAAAACAACATTCTAGGCAACCGGATTGGAGAAGGTATGAGAATAAGAAAAGAAAGGAAAAACAAAATCACAGAATTTAATCAGTGATTGGACTGCCTCAGCAACCAGGTATCGTATCAGGAGCGAAAATGTTGTGTAAATAGGAAGGTCTTCAGACGTGACTTGGAAATATTTGGACTGAGTTAAGCGGATACTGTTAGGGCGTTTATTCACAAAATGTGCTGCCTGCGTAAGCAAAAGATCTATCACCATAGAACTTTGTGATGAGGTGGCAGATTTAACTTTTTTTTTTTCAAAGCTGGGAGCAAGAAGATGATCTCAGGTTCTCGGTGGGGATACAGCTGGATGAGCTCAGAGAATAGGCAGGTGACATGCTGTGGATGGCCTTATAGGTGAGAAGTAGAATCTTAAAAACTGCCCTCTGATTAATTGGAAGCCAATTGTAGTTGGTAGAGAGCTGGTGTGATATGGTTTCGTCGACGGATTTTAAGACACGACGGGCAGCTTGCATTTTGAACTCGCTGAACTTTAGTCAATTCTCTTTCTGGAAGGCCATTACACAAATCGGCGATTATGTTCATTACCCGTGACTAATATTGGATTTCCCTATCCTAAAGCGTTATTCAGTCAATACCGTCATTATGGAATACAACATCGGCGTTTTCCAAAAATCCTTCAAACCCAACCTGCGGTCATCGCAAATCTGCTCAATTTGCTTATTACAATAATGACGAATTGTGATGATTGGCCGAGATTTGCCCGCTTTTATTTAGCTATTACCAGTACTATTTATGAATTTACATCTTTTGCTTGTGTCAGTTATACAGAGTTTTTTTACAAACAAAACCCGTTATACATCACTATCTACTACACTTCTGTACAAGTGAGCTCACATCCGTCACATGTAATCATCAAAGCCTTTTTATTATGTAACAACGTCAAAATTAAAACCAATTTTCTAATTAATATTATTAATGAATGAAGTAATTGTAAGGTTCGGCACTTGGCATGTTTGAAGATTGTGGTATTTAGTACCCATTTTCCCTTAATTTTCGTAAAAATGATACAAAAATTCACTATTCGCGTCACCTACTGTACTAAACAAAACCCGACTGATATACAGTAATTTAATGTGTATAGCTTAAATAAGTTTAAAGCAAATAAAATTTCAGAGGTGCTTAACCCACCCCCTTAACCTGGAATTTGACGACATATATACCCCCCCCCTCCCCCTGCACAAAATGGGCCAGTCCATTTTTTACTAAAACGAATGCAAACAACGATCCCTAAAACTTAAGTGACCAAGGGGTTTTCACTCCCGTTGGTGCCAAGGTGGGGGGGTTCCAAATGGGACCCCCCCCTAAGAAAACCACTTTCCCGAGGGATTTTTTGGAGGAAATTATACCAAATGTGAATGGTCATAAGACAACCCCAAATCATCAACGAAAACTGAAATGTGTTATTTGAGCTGCAAATTGGGGCAAAATTTGTTGGCAAAACAACACGAACGACGACGCGAAATTGGGAAAACGACGTAATTCCAATGACCTTGCGCTTACCACCAAACATTTTTGAAAAACTTATTTTGTTTTTTTTTTTTTTTTTTTTTAATTTTATTACATATATTTAAACACAAAACTAGCAGTTTTAGGGATCCTGTTTTTTTACGGGTGTTTGCAAAATGCACGGTCATTTTCCAAGAGTTTTTACCGTAACGGTTTGGCACATCCATTAGATAAATTGGTTTGTTTTCAGCACTAAAGGGTTAATTTTTTTTAATTTTCTATAATTGTTTAACTACATGTAGGTGTGAACTTAAGATCAGCAAAAAAAATTGCTTTGGTTCTTGGTTTCTTATTCTTATTTTTAAAAATATCTTGAATGACTTCCTTTAGTGCCCAGGGGGGGGGGGGGTCCATGGGAGGACCCTCCCCCCCCCCCACATTACCTCATTAACATCGGCTTGGCCATTTTAATATTTTGGTATGAAAAGAAGCGCATTTAAGTCATGACAATTTACAAAAAATTTCGGCTGCAAGAAATCCCACGCGTAAGCGGCCAGCGCGAAAACAATTTTTGGGGTCCCCTATGAACCCCCTTGTCACTTAATGTTAATAAAACATTTCTTCTTCTCCGACGGATAAAGATCTTGGGTTGGAGGGTAAGTTAAATTACAGTTAGGAACAATCAGATCTATTCCTATTTCCCAAATTTAAATGCCATTGTCTCTCACAAGAGATCCCCTATATAATGTATACATTTCGCGAAACTGATCATTAAAACTCATTAAGGTTTTTGCACTACCAGTTTGGCCGTTTTAAGGATTCACAATGTCATGATCTCGACTTTGGTGTGCAAAATTCCTCTTTTAAAAACTAACAGCTGTTACCCAGCTCTTCACTACACAATTTCTAAATCCTACTACAACATTTCCAATTAAAAGAAAGGCGTTTGTTCTTTACTGCGCAGCAAGCGGCTTTAACGTGTAATAAGTTGTTAAAAGTAAGTATTCTTGAGTTTGTAAGCTTTTTTTGGGCATGATTTGTTTTACACAGTAAAACAACAACACACTAATGAAATTGAACCTTCGAAGTAATATCAATTTACCACCTTCTGTACATGTTCGCCGGTTTTCTTTCTCCTGATCGGTGACCATTTCCGCGTATGTCTACTACGTACCTTGCCATTGCAGAAAAGACACCATAAAATAATCTGCCGTAACATCAGCATATCATGAGCACAGTATTATTAGTTAAATTGTCGGTCAAGTTGAAAAGACCGATATACAGCTAGCTCAGCTTTAAATGGGAAAATCATGATTCATTAATCACCTATAAGCTAAATAGCCAGTGTTCTGAATTTAACTTAAACGCGGTTTGGCGATAAGATGCTAATTTCTCACTTTTCCCGTCTCATTGTCCTGTTCCATTTCTCCATCGGAATAACGGGAGATGTGCTCCACTGTAGATGGCTGCAACCACCATTTTTTCCAGTCAACAACCACGTAAGTGATGAATATTAGTCTCCCAAGTATACAGGGGTTGCTCTTTTTTAAAAATCCTTGATAGGCTACGACAGCTGAATATATTTTGCTATTAAATGTTAATTATTATTTTTATGTTGCCGTGTGGGTGTTTCGGTTTGGAGTACATTATATTTTTGCTTGGTAGCATGTTAGTGGGGTGAGATTTTCTTCTCCGCTGTAATCTAATGGTTTGAAATATGAGACACGAATCAAAACTCTGTGGTGAAGTTACGCTTATATAGGCGACATCAATATTGTGCATACATTCTCTCCGGATTCCTTATCTCATGTTTGACAGTTTGGTAGGAAGTCATAGTATCTCTAACGTGTGATGCCATTACACGGGTGTAAGTGAATGTTTTGTCACAATAGAGCTGTCAGGGGGAGGGGGAGTTTGAATCGAAGGAAGCGAAAGAAGCCATAAATCGTGGATAATAAAAAAAACAAAACGCACGACATGAAACGACTGAATATTTGGCCAATGTTACCAATATGACATACTTCATATACACATCCTTTTAAAGCATATAATGTCGAGAGTTCATTTATTTGTGTAAAATATTTCACAATATTTTTGTGATCCTGCGATATCTAACCCCGATTTTTCACATAATTTTGTGTCTCACATGGGATCATTGTACGGAACATCTTTCTTAAAAAATTAAAACACTAATAGGCTTATCCGATAGATATTGATTAAATAGCAAACCCCTTGGTTGAGTAAAATCGGAGAAAGAGTTGAGTAAACCTACTCATGACAGGTTATATTCAACAGATGATGTTTTCTTCTTAATCAATCTTTACAGTGAGAAGGAGGAACATAGAGAGAAAAGAAGGAGAAGTTTTATTTCTTCCCTGTCAACTTTTTTATTCAGCTATAGCATTGACTGTATTTTATTAAGGAATTGGTTTTGGTGCATACATTTCGCTATTTGATTACATACGTATTAGTGGTGAAGTGGAATATTGTAAATCGCTTAACTTTATAAAATCGTCATAGGATGCTATTCCACGCACACCGATGATTGTTGAAACGTTTGATTCAGGACGGCTTCTTTCTAATAATATCGCCTCTTGTTTTTGTCATGGAGTCATGTACGTTTTTTCATGCAACGCCTATACACCTCCTTCCTTCCTTAAAACAGGTTCCGTCAAGTTGACTTCAAGAAAATTACGTCTTTATACACAAACTTGAATGAAACAAAAACATATGTCCGAGTGTTATTTTAAAGTTATCAATTCTGATTTGGATTTTGGAAGACGTTTTGGTTGTTTGTTTGGATTTTGGTTATTTTGTGGTTTAAAAGTGTGGCACGTAGTATATTTTTGTTTGAATGTAACTTGTTGCCTAATTTTTTTTATCCCTTTGCGTCTGTTTAGTTTTTTAACGTAGATTTGCAACTAACTTGCAATTTCAGGAGTACTAAAAGATTATTCAATCCCTATGTGTCATAATGGCTAACTTGTTTCACACCCCGCTTTAATAACCCATAGAATAATATAGGGGCCTGTATTTATTTAAACAAATATAATTCGAATAAATGGATAGAGAGGCAAATTGCGCCTTCTGTATACTAACAAGTGGGGGGGGGCGGGGGTGGGATGGGGTGGTGGTGGGTCCACTAAGCAGTTCTAGGACTCTATCGTCCGTTGTATATACTTAAAATAACCACCTTTGCTGAGACGAAAGTCTATCCCCTTCACCCTAAATCCCACTCATTAAATTAAAAAGCTGCTCGTGACCTGCTTGTACCAGGCGGCCTCAAACGAAATGTATTTATTTATACTGTTTTTACCTTGCATTGCGCTCGCAAAGCTTTGCCGTGTCGTTACCATAACGTCGCGCAATGCTATTCCTGTTTGGGCTTAGCTATGTGTATAATAAATACGGTGGTCCTGTATCGGGCCATTTGACTTTTGGGCCTCCTATGAAGTGATCTTTATGCGCAGTTTCTTTCTGGACCCGCAGTTCGACTTTCCCATCCGCGAAACAGTAACCCTTGGTTGAAAGGCAGACATGTATGTCGTTTCTCATTTAAAAACAAAATGCTCGAGAATTTCCCAAAGTGTTAAGAAAATAACAGTAATACGCAGTGTCCGTGGTAAGAAAAGTGAGAGCACTAAAATACCCGAAGATTCAAAGCAAAATGCGAGTACGGCGGGTAATATTTAATTAGTCATGTCTTTAAGGGAGAATTATGTACCCCCCACAGTAATTAAATGTCGCCTTACCCTGTTTTGAATTACGTTTTATTAAAACTGATAGTGAATTAAGATTGGTTATTGTAGAGGAGGAAATTGTCATAACTTTTTTTATGTGGTTTAAACATATTATTTAAAATTCGGGCTTCCATTTTTTGTCACAAGTTTTTCATTTGATCAAATTCGCATTTGATCCAATTCCCATTTGATTGATCCAATTCTTATTTTGGTCAATTGCATTAGGATCAAGCACGTAGATCCTATTGCATTTGATCAATTATCATTTTGTCCACCGCATTTACATTTGATCTAATTCCGATTGTGCCATTTTTTTTTTTGATCCAATCTCATTTGTTCCATTCCTCTTTGTTCATTCCCATTTGCTCCAATTCACACATGGAGAGAGTGGGAAAAACAGACAGCAGCAAAAAGAAGTTTAAATTTCTTCCCTGTTCATCTTTTTATATTCTTTTAGATTACATTGATGCAACACCTAGACAAAACCTCCTCCTACAACCGGTTCCGCCGTCAGTTGACTTCAGAGAAATAATACGATCTTTATACATATGAACAAAACATTGTTGGAGTGGTTATTTTTAAGTTTACTAATATTGGAATAGACGTCTTTATAGCAACAAACTTGAATGAACAAAAACATTGTTGAATGTTATTTTAAAGTTACTAATACTCGGATTTGGATATGTGAGGACGTTTTGGGTTTTTTGTTTGATTTTGTTTATTGTGTTAAAGTGTGCACAGTATTTTCTGTTTTGAAATGTAACTTATTGGCTAATTTTTTATCTTTGGCGTCTGTTTACTAATTTGCAACTCTCTTTTCAATTTCCGGAGCACTACAATCCATTATTGCTATAAAGTGGATAATTGTTCCGCCACAACCGTTTAACAACAAGAGAATAAACATACCTTTATTTATTAACATACCTAATTTCAGAAATACATGGATAGAGAGCAAATTGTTAGCCTCTGTATAAATAGAAACAATATAACGTTCCATCCAGAAATCCACGGTTTATGCTCCATTGCGTTGCATATACCGACATAACACCTTTGCTGAGACGAAGTCTATCTTCACCTAATCTCACCTCATTCAAAAGCTGCTTGTGACCTGCTTGTACCAGGCGACTTCAAAGAAATGTATTTTTAAAATGTTACCAACCCCTTCATTGCACTCGTCATAGCTCTTGGCCATTGCCTCTTCTAATCCGCCCATGGCTATGCTGGTTGTTTGGGTTAGCCATGTTGTCTTATAAATAAATCAACACTGACTGCCATTGACCCTTTTGGCATCTTATGAATTGATCTTTAATTATCGCAGTTCTTTTCGGGGACGACCATCCAATTTCCCACCGCGAAACAAGTAACCCTGGTTAGACCGAGGCGGCATGTATGTCGTTACTCATTTAAACAAATACTCCGGCGAATTTTATAAATAACATGTAATACGCAATATAGAGTGTAGAAAAGTTTTAAGATAACAGTCCGAAAGGATCCAAAGCAAAGAAATGTTGCAATAGCTTGTAATATTTAATCACCAGCTTTACGAGAAATGTGCCCACATTAAGTTTACTTTCGCCTTTAACTTGTTTTAAAATGCGTTTATTAAACCCGATATGAATTAGATATTGCCTTTAGACGGGAGTGTCATAACATTATGTGTTAAACGTAATTAATTTAAAAGGTTACGTCCTAATAGATCCCAATTTGGTCAACAGTGATAACCATTTTCGCATTTCGTCAATAGACCATTTCGTTCTACTCTATTCATGTCCATTCACTTTGGGGGGGTCCCAATTCCATATAAATTCAGATTTCCATTGTTGTTTCACAGAGTTTTCATTTTGATCAATTCTCATTTGATCCAAATTCCCATGTTATCCAATTCCTATTTGTCCAATTGCAATCAGATCCAATTCCTTTTAAATTCCTATGCAATTTGATCCATTACTCATTTTGTTCACCCAATTTACATCCTTGATGCAATTCTATTGGATCCATTTGTTATTTGATCCAATCGCATTTGTTCCAATTCCATTTAATTTCCCCATTTGGTCCCAATTTCCCCATTTGATCCCATTCTATTTCATCCAATTCCCATTGTCCAATTCCCATTTGGTCCAATCCATATTTGGTCCAACCCCCATTTGGTCCAATCCAATTCCATTTGGTCCAATTCCCATTGTTCCAATTCCTACTTGTCCATTCCCATGTTGGGGCCATTCCCTTTGATCAATTTCCATTTGGTCCATTTCCATTTGATGACCCAATTCCCATTTGGTTCAATTCCCATTTGGTTCAATTCCCCATTGGGTTCAATTCTCATTTATCCAATTCTCATTTGATCCCATTCATTTGATCCCATTCCCATGTGATCCATTCACTTTGGTTCAATTCCCACTTGTTTCAATTCCCATTTGATCTGGTAGGGCGGCTTGTGGTAGGTGGCTTATCCACTCGCCCTTTCACCATGCGGCCAGGGTTCATTATCCCCTGTGGAGCCTGTTGCCGTACTAAATTGGTTGCCGATCCAATACCCGTCCTCGCAGGTTTTATTTTTTCGAGTACTTCGGTTTCCTCCTGCTTCTAAAATCGGACTCTTCCAATAAAGTCTTCCTTTCGTTTCTGGATGTACTCGTTGGTTGTAGCAGCAGCCTAAGGCCCTCCAGCGCGCCCTGAGCACTTCGTGGATTTGTCGCGGGTTAATAAGAATTAAATATATTATTATTATTGATCCGCATTCCCATTTGGTTCAATTTCCTTTTGGTCCAATCTCATTTGATCCAATCTCATATGATCCAATTCTTATTTGATCCAATTCTTATTTGATCCCTTGCATTTGGTGATATTCATCGTTTAGTCAATTCCATGATCAGTTGGGACCTGGACCAAGTTGGAGTGGAACAATAATTTATGAATAACACGCGTTCAAATCAATGTAAACTTATTAATGCAAGATATGTTAGTAATTTGATTCTGTTTTATCCACAATAATGTAACATAAATGTAATATTTAAATTATGTATGTGGCAACGATAGTGTACAAGCCCATAAATATTATCCCATGGCGTTTGTGATGGGATATAGGCCTAGTTACGTTTCTTATCGCCTCCCTGAACATCGGCATATTCGCTGTAGTGGTTAACACAGTGTACAGCATCACACCATTTACCTCCCATAGAATCTGTACTGGGGCACAGCGCCACCTATTCCGTTTCCTCCCGCTCGCATTGGCCGGCTATTCGTAGACATGTAATACGTCTTTTTGACTCCCTAGCAGTAAGCGCTGTGTTAAAGCTCTGCGATTAGCTTGAACAGGAAAATGAAAAAACGTTTCGCGTAACCTGGATATCGCGAATCAACGATCAGGTGGTCGATCTGATGTAGAAATGGGTTCCTGACAAAAAAGACCAAATAGCTCACTAGTTTTTGTAAGCTGGCGTGTGGCATACTTGATAGCAGCAATCGAGATTGAACCAGCTGAGGTAAGAAAATTGCTTGTATGGATGGTATTTTAATTTTGTTTCTTCCCGTTTCCAAAAATACACGTTATATTTTAAACTATCAGCTAACTACGACAAGTTAGTGTAGATTTTTTGGTGCGTAAATCGTTAGCGATAGGCCAATATTTGCGCAATCTCCTGTACCGCAATGCGCAAAAATTTCCAAATCAACGCTATCTGACAGAGGTTCCCCACCCTCATCCTACGGCGGTTCCGGAAAGTAAGTAGTCTATGTCACAGACTGCAAAAGATATTACTACTTAATTTGTACCTGCGCGAGAGATTAACGTTATCAGTTCGTCATGCGAATGCATGCAATGAAACTAAAAAATTCTCAATATCTCCGGAATACGAAGGGGTTCTATAGAGTTTTGCATCACGAGGGTCCGTTACTATTTTGTTTTCAATAGGCGATGTAAATCGTAATTGGGGTCTGAACCTATAGAACCAGCGAGAAATTGAACGTTTGTGTCGGTTACTTCGGTGCTCGCAAACAACGGAAAAAGTGAACCGCAATCATCGCTACGGGCCCATCCTTTTCCAACTAATGCCTTTCGATATTATTCAGTCTTGCGAATTTTCAAACGCTGGTTTCAATTACGCTTCATTTAGCAAACACGATATACGACTTAACCGGACCGCCGTCCTCTCAGCCGATATGAGTGATTGATAAACTCCCTAGGGCAATGAAGATTTGCCAAGGTTTTGCCAGATTCAACATGGCGGCGGCGCTGGGTGTCAAGACGACACGTATGTGTGGTAGCAATACCCTCTTTTTTCCCAACCGGTCCTGAAGTAAGCTACCTCTTGTTAACTTGTCTCCGATAACTCTAACCTTTCAATAAAAGATAATAACAGTGACAACACTAGAGGGTGTTTTGGATGAAGAATACTGAATATTGTATTCTGATGAGAATGATCTAATGTAGAAGAGAATTCCGGTTGGTTGATTATCGTCTCAGGAGATAAGTTAATATATACAAACGAAAATTTATTATATAAAGTGTTTATTTTTTAATGGCTTAGTTACCGATCATGCTAAAAATGAGGGCGGTGTTTATTTACTCTCAAGGCGCTTTAGGGCAAGTTAGGTTTCAACTACTGTGTTTATTGTTCAAAGCGATGGATGTCCGGTTGCCACTCTATCTGGATGCCCTACTCTATCTGCACTCTCCATGTCTGGCACCCATTTTTGGCGCCCTCAGTTGGCCTATTGGATGTGGCCAGTCACATTCTCTTCTTGTGTTCACCATGGGTTGCAACTGCTTTATAGCGAAGTGGCATAACTAAAATATACGTACCAATCGTGCTTTAGGATAAATCAAGATTTTGTATATTATATTAATATATACTAAAAAATATGAGATCATGAGCCACTTCAATTTTTACCCCTGACTGGTTTGGCAGCCATCTTTCAAATGGCCGCCAAAAAAAAATCGTTTTAAAAACGTTTTCGAAAAAAAAAACTGTGTATCACATGCATACGCTTGCAAATGCTGGTTACATGATCGGCTAAAATGTTATTTTTTAATGGGTCTGAAACGTTAGAGGCACATTAGGAGTTGGGAAATAGAATAGGACCATGGTTACACGGGGACAGGTTATGGAGATAAAGATATTTTAAATCAAACATTCATCTTTCCAAATGGCCGCCAAAAGGTTTTTACAGTATTGCATACAATCATTATACAACTACTTTCAACTAACAGTTTTGTGTATTGCTACTCTCTATGCAAAAGAGTTAATTTCACTCTTTTTAGTTGACTACGGGTTCACTCTGAAGAGTGAAGTATTTCACACCCTTTCAAAGAACACTTTTGGTCAATTTTATCTTGATACTTGCAAAATGATATCATTTTCATCATTTGTTAATTATAAAGGTAACTTTGAGTCCAAAAATTATCTTGAAAGGTGTGAATTTCACGCCTTTTCAGAGTAGGCCCTGTAGTCACTAAACGAGGAAATTCCTCGTTGCAATTTAGAGAGTACCGTCACAGATTTACTCAAATTAAACATACTGCATGTTTTAGCCTGTAACAGCCATTTTTAAATTGCAACAATACTGATGTCATACGTTTTGAACTCAACTTCTAAAAGGGAGAGGCGTCACACTTTCAATACAACTTTCGTTTTCATTTCCATATCTTGGGTACGTACAGAATATATGAGTCATTTTGAATCCTCTTCAAAGCTGAAGATTGATTAATTCTCCCCCATCTCGTCGACCAAAGGATGGTGGAGGAGGCACCTGCTGGCCCGTACCAACTCCAGAGAAGTTTTGCAACTCCGTTTACAAAATAGTTCACAACTGTGTAAAAAAACAGCAAGTAAACTTGCGTCCAATCCTCCCCCCGGCCTGGAACATGACCTCCGGGGACCTTTGCCTTTGGTCACGGACCTTTGACATCATGCACATATAAGAACCCCTATTGCACCTCAACCCCCATTCTGGGTTTAAATCGGACTTAAACTTTTCGACCAAGAATTGAAAAACGACAAACCTAACCAAACTGAACAAACACACACCGGACATGCGCTATCGCAAAATCCCTCTACGGCTTTGAGGGTGTAGTCTCCGACGGGTACCGTCTGGAGTTCACGACTCCTCCGCCCCGTCATTCTGTCGGGAGGGTCACGCGGCTCCCAGCAGATCCAAGCGTCAGGTCCTACTTCAAGAAATAGCGACCTTCACCAATGAGCAATCATTCCATCCCCCTAGATTTCAAGGGGGCTTTTTGGTCGAGCTTCTTACTAGCTCCCAAAGACTGGAGATTTTGGCGGTCAATACTCAATCTGAAGGCGCTCATTTCTACAATCAAACAAAAAAAAATTCGGATGGAGAGATTGGCCCATGCTCTCCTTTGCCCAAACAGACTGTTGGGCAATTATCTTGGACCATCAGGATGCCTCCTCCACATCCCGAATGAACGGGAGAGTCAAGTCTGGTTACACTTCCAGATAGAACAGGAGGTACCAGGTCGGGTGTCTCCCGTCCGCCTTTCCCGGCTGCCGCCTCGAGTCTTCACTCGTGTGGTCAAGGCCTTGACCGTCTGCTCAGACGGCAGGGGATCACCCTTTGTATCTATCTGGAGGATTGGTGCAACGATTAGTTTCATCTGAACCTAATCGGTTTCTCGTGAACCTATCGAATCCAACTTCGAGGGCAAGGCCAGTTCCCTTTTTCCTGAGCGCATCTGGATCTGCTCATGGTCCGTGTCTTCTAAACGAGGAAGCTTGCAGTCAATGCATTCAAATCGCTAAACGCGCCTTTCCGGTCAGCCAAGCTTTCGTGCTTTGGCTTGCGCCAGGTTCTGGGCTCATGGCCAGCCTTGTGAACAACATCATGCCTTACTGTCGGCATCGGATGCGCCCAATCCAGCTGCTCCTTCTGGCGCTCTATCGCCCGTCCACGGACCGCGTAGATCACCTGGGTCGATGCGGCGAGCGTGAGGGACGCTCTATCCTGGTGTAGGTTGCTCAGCAATCTCCTCCGGGGTGTGGTGTTCCCTGCCATCCCCCGGCCCAGCCCGATCCTGACTACAGATGCGTCGGGTCTGGGACAGGTCGCATTCGGGACGGAGACTATTCGGGCCGCGTTCGGCCCTCTGCGGATCAGTCTCTTCACAACAATGTCCTGGAACTGAAATCGGTGATTCTATCTTCTCTGGATATTTACAGACTTGTTGGCCGGTTGCAATGTCCTCATCAGGTCCGACAACACCACGGTGTTGTGGTACATCAACCGGCAGGGTGGAATGAGATCCCCCACTCTTGCCTACACACGAGACAACTAATCAAGTGGTGCATAGAGAGGGAGATCACGTTAACGGGCGTCTACATACCGGGGCGTTTACAATGTCACTGCGGATTGCCTATCCAGAGGCGGGACCAGTTTGTGGAGTGGTCGCCCTGTCTCTTCGGGTAGCGCGTCAGATCTTTCGGGTGTCGATCGCCCGTCGATAGAATCTGTTCGAATCCGCCAGAAATGCCAAGCTCCCGACGTACTGCTCCCTGCGCCACGATCCCGGAGTGGGGGGCGTGAGCGTCGGATGCTCCTCTCTCTCTCTGGACTGGTCGGGATGAAGGCTTACGCCTTCCCCCGATCCCCTCATCCCACGATGTTAGAATGGTGGAATGGGTCACTTTTCGTTTGCCCCTTCTGGCCTCGTCAGCCGGGTTTCGCGTCGCTGGTGAACCTGCTGTCAGGGACGCGCGGACGCCTCCGTGGGACTCTCATGTCCTGTGGACTCACTGCGATGTCCAACGAGGGGTCTGGTGGGCGACCGCTTTCTCTGACAGCGTGGCCGCTGGTTCAGGAAACGCTTCCAGACGTAAGGCTCTCGTGACGCTGCCAATCTTGCGGCCAGGGGATGGCGACGGTCCCCACGTCACGTATTTTGTGGACTGTGGGCGGTCTTCGCTAAGTTGGCCTGACTAAAAAAATGTCCGGCCACTGCTTCTGTTGTTCGCCGGCCCTCGCAGACTTCCTGATTCTTTATTCGTAGTGTGGCCTAGACCCGAACACAATCAAGAATTAAAGGTCCGCGGGGTCACTTTTATCACCGAGGAGCGGCCACTGGGGCTGTTTCTGAAAGGTGATGAATACTTGAACCGCCTTCTACTTGGCATGTTTTAACACCAGGCCGCCTTCGAGGGTCAGTTATGCCTGGGTGGGATTTGCCAACAGCCCTAAAACGGAGTTTGACTGGCGTGCCGTACGATCCGATGGGCTCCGCCAGTTTGGCTGCCGTTACATCTGACTAATTTGCGTCCGGCCCGTCGCACCTCCGAATTGCAACACGTCTTCACAACGCTCAGATAAAAAAATTATCAAATTAAAAAGAGAAAAATAAAAAAAGAGAAAGTCATTGTCCAGTGGAAGTTTTAAAACATATTTTTTCGGACGTTTCGGTGCCACTCTCCTTTCCGCCCGGTTTTCTCCAGAAAAATGAACGACCTGGCTTTCAGGGCTCCACCAATTTTTTTTTACCGTTTTGTCGTGGTTCTTCCGTAGGGAGACGACTTTGGTGTCCGGTAGAGCACTCATATTACCTCTCCCGTACAAAGGCCTTCTTGGTAGGGTAGAGCACTGTTTGGTGAAACACGACCTCCGCATACGGCTGCGTCCGACTCTGGCACTATGGGTCCTGCGAGTTTTCAATCGGCGCCAATTGTGAAATGGTGCGCGACGTGTCCACGTCTCATGCCCCAGGGCTTGTGCAAGTTTCTGGCTGCTTTCACGCTGCCTCCGCCTATAACAGATCTTAAGACACGTTGCTTCGCTAAACAATTAATACTCCTTTATCACAACCACATGAAGGATATAGTCCGAGGCTGGGGTTTCACTACGAGCGCTGTCCTCGAACATCCCCGCGTGAGCAGATTAGTTCAGGTAAGTCTACTTCCGCGACTTTAACTCGGAATCACTATTTGGTGGACGATCCTTAATCAAAATTAAGTCACACGCCTTTCCTTGAACTGACATACATTGTACCTTATTCAATTATTAGACGATCAAGGTAGCAGATATCTAGCAGGTTTTTTAGGTCAGTTTATATGGTGTTTGTCAAGGTGGGTGTTGATATATTAGCAAATATGTCTAAATGGTCATTTCGGCGGTCATCTTGGAAACAGCCGACAGGGACACATTTGCACTGGCCTGTGATTGGACAAAACATTTTAACATGCATTTATGACTAGTATAGACAAAGTAAAAGGCAGGTGTGAAATATTAGCAAAATATTCCTAACATTGTATTTTGGTGGCCATCTTGGAAAATGGGCCGACGGGGTGGCAATTGAATGGCTCATGTCTTAATCTGTTCGTATTCCTTTTCTCTACATCTGTGCCAAGTTTCTGCTTTTATCACAAATGCCGATAGGTTACTAGATGTGCCGGCCTCACTCATATCTTTGTAGCTGCTTTTGTTTACTTTTTGGATCTTGTATACCATTTCAGTACGTTAATTGGTTATTTTTCTCATCACAACTTCTGGGGCCAGTCAGGCTGGGTTTGGGTTCTGTTTTTGGTGCAGATGCTTGCTGCTGTCTTGTCTGCCAATTCTGCTCCAGACCTTAGTATGCCTAGCCTAGCCTAGCTGTGGCTAGCCTTAGCAGCATAACCTTTACGCCTACGTTCATTTCACCCTTATTTGTTATATGTTTTATGGTACAGCTCCGCTAACACCATCAATACGCCATATTTTACACTGTATGAGTACGGCTACGCCTAAGCTCATCTCCCCTATACTTATGTGCTATATGGTATATGGTTATTGTACAGCTCCGCTAACACCATATATGTGCCATATTTTAAATATATGAGTACGGGCTACGCTACGCTCATCTGAGTCATCACCCAACCTATGTATTTGTATGGTTAATGTACAGCTCCGCTAACCCATCAATCGCCATTTTTTTTTTTTTTTTTTTTTTTTTTTTTTTATTACATTGATATGAGTACGGCCTACCCTACGCTCCTCTGAGTCCATACTCACCTATGTTTGAATGGTTAATGGTAGGTACTACAGCCCCGCTAACCCATCAATGACGCCATTATAGCCCTATATGAGTACGGCTACGCTTACGCTCATTCCACCTCCCATAGTTATTGTTATGGTTATGGTACAACTATGCACAACATCTATCGCCATAGTTTCCCTATAATATATTATATATATATATATATATATATATATATATATATATATATATATATATATAATTAATATGTGAGTTACAGCTAGTTACAGCCTTCGCTTATTTGAGTCATCACTCAATCACTGTGGTATTCTGTGGTTAATGGTACTACTCTCTGCTGCTAACACCGTCAATACACCATTATTCCACTATGAGTATAGCTACGCCTACGCTCATTTCACCCTTCCCCATAGTTGTTGTTATAACGGTTGTGGTACAGCTCACTACATCATTTGGTTTTGAATTCTTTTTGTCCAATTCCTTGGAACGAATAAAAAGTAGAACATTTTACTCAATTTTTTAGTGGACGTTCGCCACCATACGGGTAGCTTCTTCAGACTGGCAACCCAGCGGCTTGTTGTGCTTGGTGTGTTATGGCACGCCGTAGGTGGCGAGATGAGTTGGTCAAACATGTGGTGGCAGTTTGTAGGCCCCTCGTCTTTGTTGAGCGTTTGTTTCCCCTCCTCCGAATCCATATGGCAGAAAAGCTACGGACTATGTGGTTTTTGCATAAATGTTAGATGTAGTACTCTATCACATAAAGTAGAAGGTTTCCAAAGTTTGTTACTAAAGGTTGTTATTTGTATTTTTCATGCAAAAAATACGTTTTAAGCAGTTTCTTCGAGTTTCGGTTAATTTACTGACTTACCATAAATAACCTTTGCATTTTCTTTTAGTTCAAACAAAAACCACGTGAATGAACAGTCTACACTGCGAATTTGAGCACCAGAAACAACAGTTTTTCCATGGATTCAACAAATTCCTACGTGCCCTTGTGTCTCTCATTTTGTGTAGTAAAATACCAGCCAGGGCTGCTGCCTGTTCTAAGTAGCACACCGTATTATTATGTCACCTTTGTTTACAAACAGTACAATTCCACGCCATTAGTTGGCTATGGGGCATGTCCTTCTATGAGTAGTGGTTTTGTTTTTTTGTCTCCATCGAGGGGGGGGGGGGCTAGGGAAAACCGAGTGTCATTCATAATAAATTCTCAAATATAACCGTCCTGTTCCCACAATAAAACTGCACATTTTTAGAAAAAGAATAAAATGTCACGTCCATTCATTGTCCCAATATCAGTGACGAATGGAACACATAGACTTCAGCAAACATGGGTTAAGATATTCAGTCACCGGCCCGGAATGCGGTGTAGAAAAACCCGTCAATTCCGCTTTCATCTGGAGCGCAGGACCATATGTTATATTGTCGGCACTGAATAGATTTCACTGTTATCACCTCCTCCAATTTAGACTGAGTACTTTTTAGGACCAAATACTTAACCTCATTCACAAATAAATAAATATGCGCGTCTATAGTGCGTGTTCATTTAACTTTGGATGTTTTTCATCATTATTCGAATGAAAAAATTAACAACATCATGAGAGAATGTGCTGCTGCAAGCTTGACCTAACAACTTTTGTGCAGAACCAAATCCGTACTTTGCTTAACTTCATTTCTATTCAATTCCGCGTTTTCAGAAGAAAATTTAAGTGTCAACGACCCTATATTATAATGAACACTGGTTAGTTATTGTGAGAGAGGACGGGTATTTGTCACTCAACCCGAGTCGTGGAGGTGGTAACACCTGGCCACAACATGCCCATCCCGGGCCATTGTAATAGCTTTATCTCTGGTTTTGCTGAGTCCGAACCTATCCAATGGTCTCTGATATTGGGAAAAAGAAATTGAGGTGACATTTTATTAAATGGGCCAGTTTTATGTGGCGGGAACAACAGTTAATGTGATGTTAATAATTTATAATGAATTTACACTTGGTTTTCCCTGAGCCCCTCGATGGGGACAACAGAATTTGTTATACATTTGGTTATTTGTCTCACGCCCATATCTATATCAAGATGCCCAGCAAAATGGTATCATTTTCGCAAGCAGGGTTTCTACTATAAAGAAATTAGTCCTCCTATTTTTTCTATTATGTCCTTTCACAAATTGTCACCATCGTCAATAGAATTAGTAAATTATGATTGATTGCGGAACGTTCTTCAATATTTTTAACTAAATCATGGCTCCACGCAATCTTTTTAATTACAACATAATAAAAAGAATATTATAAGATAGAAACGGTAATTACGGATGTTCCAAAGGAGACACCGATGTGCAAATTATACCTTTGAAAAGGCTGTATGACAAAATTAATTCTTCGATTCAGATTATTTCATCATTAAATATCGCATGGGTTTTTGGGTTTGGGTTTGGGGTGGGTGTGTCGTTTATCCTCTAAATTTTCTTACATTTATTTATTCAATTGGATTCTATCAGTTAAGATTAAAAAATTGAAATCAAACGCATTGAAATATAAATGTCATAGATTAAACATTTTAATCTCAATCAGATTTTCCTCCATTTAGTCTAAGAACTTTGAGATTATCAGGAGGTATCGCGTATTTTGATACCTCTTTTGTTTGTCTTCTATACTATGTAGCAGACCGTGTTAGAAATTCTAGGAGTCTTTAGGATTTTTGGACCAGGAAGTTGTTAAACCAATCTGATTGCTATATTCTGTCCGGATCGCAGAAAGACAAGGTAAACCCGGCTCGCCCTTTCTACCAGCAATTAAAAACCCTAAAAGAGAAGAAGCTATTGATGAAAAGAATCAATCGCTGTGTTTGCACAATAGACCAAACGCGGTAATTAGTATTCTTGGTTACGGAAATGGTGATAACTTTTCGTTCTTTAAGAGATTAGGTCTTTCCTGTTTAAAAGACAGCTGGCCGAATAACATATTATAGGCCTTCATTTTTGCGAGCGATTAGGAGTCGCCAGATTTCGAAAATTTGTTTAAATTATTTTCTTCTTATAGCGCTTTGGCCTACATTGTAAAAGGCCTCCATAAATCTCACTGATTATGATTTTATGATTATTCCAGGACCGACTATTGAAATCATACTAATTTAACACGAATGGAATTCATCATACTCAGTTCTTTGGTTTTTCCTAAATCTATTTTGAGCTATGTGTATGGCAGCATTTTTGCAAAAATAGATTGAAAAAAATAAAACCCGTGCTATCGAATTAAAAAAAAAACACAGGCTTTTTTCAATTTGAAAAAGCAGGTTTATCCATTCGAAAGCTGGGAGAAACCTTGTTTTTCGATCGAAAAAGTTTTTAAACCTAAAAATCTTTCATATCGAATTTGGTAAAAGTAGTTTTTCGATCTACAAAAACAGGTTTATCGATTTGAAAAGTAAAGTTGGCTAAAGGAAAACTATTTTATTTTGTAGAGGTCATCTATGAACATCTATAGCAAAGTATATAATAGAAGAGAACATTTTTTTCGCCGAAAAAAAAGGTTTATCGGTAAAAAATTATTTTGTTAATGAAAAACCAAGTTGTTTTTATAGTGTGCATAACTGGCATAGATGTGGGCACAAACAAGCTATACATAATAACATTTTTTGATCGTTTTATGATACATTAGGCCAAAAAAAAGAAGAGTTCGTCTGAACTTCTTGTAGCTCAAAACCCTATAAGGCCGAGGAAAAAAGGCTTGTCTCAGATTTACGCGTGCACAAATGTGGTATACAAATATCGCATTTCTTTCCCTTTTTAAGGTATTCTAGAGACTAACTTTTTTGGGGGGGGGGGGGGTTGGTCAAGAAAAAAAATTGGCCCAAAATAAAGGTCTAAAATGCAATAAAAATAAAAAGGAATTTCTGTCTAAAAAAACGCATAGTGTAAGCTAAGACATACTTCTTTTTTTCTGGTCTAAGCGCTATGCGTTGTTGTTTTTAGTCAAAAAGCTATGCGCTACGTGGAAATTCTTTTTATTGCATTTTTAGACGATTTTTTTATTTTTCGGCTGCTTCGTGGCCATTTTTCTTATCTTTACTAATTTTTAAAAAATAGTTTAAAATATCTTGAAAATATTAAAAAAAGGAATGCCCTAAATGTGATTTTTACGCTTATGCGAGCAGGAAACTGAGACGAACCTTTCTTCTTGGCCTAAGCTCATATATTGGTTTGAGGTAGTATAATCCCATGCATGATGTATCGAGGATTTTTTTGGGGGAGCGGATGTTGTCGAAAGTGATTTATTTTTTGTAAGATGTAGACCTTTAGATCATGGGGTTGATTGCCGCGAAAGTGGAGCCCGATTACCAAAATGTCGACTTTTAAGACAAAAAAGAGACTGTATCTTGATCGCTTTTATTATTTTTTAAATTATCAAGAGTAAATTTTACCCCAAAATCTTCAAAGTGTTTGAAATTTGACTCTTTTTGGAGTGAGCCCTGTAAAAGTGTTCACTCTTTTGATTTTAAGAGCGTACGTGATCACCATCGGATTTCCAAATCCATACCAATCCACTTTGCCTGAAGAGGTGACCCGTTAGTTATATTTAAAGGTTTTTTATTTTGAGTGAATGACCTTTACCCCCAATCGTCCATCTTCAAAAAAATAATGACAATATTTCAAATCGCGTTTTTGCCATGAGAGGTAGAAACGGTGATATGTCAATATAGAATCCTTTGTAAAATTAATAGTGGGATTTTTTGCTTGAAACCAAATACCTTTTAGTAACTGAGAAAATGGTAACTTTCTCCAGACAAATTTGGGACAACTTCCGGTAAAATCTGAGGTGGGGGGGGGGGGGGCAATCCCATTCTACAACACATCTTTGTGGATTGGATTTGTATCAGAGCACTAAAACACCAAATAATGTTAGAATATAGCCACCAAGAAGGGCCGCCTAGTTATAAGTAATCCGTTGGTCGTTTTCAGGGTAATCCGGAAAGGGAAACGTGCATTTTCATATAGGACGACTTAAATAAAAGTGTCAAAACTTAATTTTGAATATTTTCTTTACACGCCTTAAACGATAAGCCTAAACAGTTGTGTAATCAAGTAATTTTGTAATAAAATGACTCCGGGAGTAGATGTGTCACTGGCTTAGGTTGCCCAAATGAAACCCAGAAATCATCAGACATTGTGTGTATTTCGCTGTAAAACTATTTAGACGGGTCACGACCACCTTGTTTATGCATTAATTTATAACACTTACCATTATTTATGTAAGGGTGTAAATGTTCTCGATTTATCGTAGTATATAAATCTTACTATTAAAACAAAATCTTTTGACTGAGGGGTATAGTTGCATCTGCATACTAGGTAAGCCGGGGGTGGTGGTCGGGACGCTTGCCAGAAGCTCCCTACTATAATGACCACCTCTGTTCCTAAATTTTGTGAAGAGTCCAATATACGCGGGTTAATGCACCTTTCTTAGTCTAAACAAATTATCGGGGTTCCCATGCACCCCGTAACTTTCTAACATATTTTTAAGATCTTCGACATCTCCTTAGAAAAAATTTGATGTTACCAAAATCAAAATTGTCCCACGGGGTCCATTTGGCGGCCATCTTGGATTAGAGAGATTAACCGTACAAAGTGGTTCAATTTAGTTGAAAAGTATCTCAAATGATTAGTCTCATCATAAGGAATCAGAGAATATTATCTTTGGCATTTCTGTTTCAGTTACAGCGATAGGGTGAAAATTTAATAAGGTCATGTGAACTTATGAATGTTCATTGTACAGGACGCCAAACTGTCAAATGCATGGATCTTGACACAATTGGCGTTAAGTTGTTGATATGAGCATGAGCAATCCCGAAAAGTATAGTTTGCAATATCTAGGATGTTTAAGGTGTTAAAATTCAGTGTAAGTTACCCTCTTTTCAAATTTGCATGTTTTGTATGGGAATGAGAGTCTAATCATTCTTTTCTAAATAATAAACAAAATCAAGATCCTTAATCGTGGAACTGTACATTTCTAGATGCTCATGCTCTTACCAACAATTAGACACCATTTTGCAAGATTTAATTAACTTTTGAAAATTTGGCCCCTGCACAATGACCAATCAATGTTCAATTACCTTTATCACAATTTTTGAACACTCAAACTATTCCTTATTTGATCCTATGAGCTCCACCAATAATTTGCACCATTTTTTTTCCCAATCGGAGCAATGTTAAAATTTGACACCTGTACAACTGAAAATGACCCTTATTATTGATTTTTGCTGTTTTTAGCCTATAACTCTGAACTTTAGGCTGTACAATTACAAACTAATACCTTTTCTGAATCCTTCATGGTCAGACACGTAACATGGTGTGATTTTCAACATGATTGATCAATTTACAAATTTGACCCCTGTACAAACGTTTGTTTGGCCCCCTCATCCTTAGGCACCACTCGCGGCACTTAAGAATCACGTTTCCAGGGGTTTCCGGTCAGTCTGTCAAATAATTAATCACTCAAACCTTTTGTACGTGATATGTGTTACAATGTGTGCTAGCTCCTGGGTTTATTTTTGATGAGTCCCAATTGATTGAAGTGATTAGCGAGAGCGACATGAGCCGTAATTGCTGATTTTGTGTTTCAGAGTGAAGCAAGACGAGTGAGCGAGTGTACGTTTATCCTGAATTTTCACATCTTTTTTTGGTGTTCCGGCATACTGTACCAAATGGGCGCCCGTTTCACCTATGCAAGACTTTTTACAGTTTGCACATGTATTTCATAACACCCTCAGGTTCTGTTGTGGTTGTAACTTGTCCCTACGTGGACCAGCATATTGCGGTATGGTGTCGGGTGCGGTGGCATACAGGTAGGAAACCGTGTTTTTTTGACCCTCTGGAACCGCTCCGAATTCCTTGAACATAAAGAATAACAACTGTACCTTTTGATTTCACTCACTGTCCTTTTTGGAACGCGTAGGCTTAGATGTTTTAGGGATTGATCTGTCCTATTTGACTTTGTTAAAAGACCAATCTGGATATCCACCGGGTCAAGGCTGTATGGATGTTCTTCTCCTCTTTGGTCTTATCTTCCTCTTCTATATTGGCATCACTTTGTCTAACAATGGTTCGATTAACACCCATTTTTTATGAGGGGGTGGTGAGATGCGAATTGTAAGTACTGTTCAGTAGCGTTTTTCTTGTCGGTAGATATTGAGTTTCAGAGTGCATTTGGTTTTCTGGTGATGATCAGAGTTAAGAAATGGAATGGAGCCACTTTGTTCCTGTTATATGTAACTTGATACTTGTTGGTAGATCAATTGAGTTTCAGTTGAGTCTGTAAGATCGGTACTTGACCCTTTTACGTACAATTTCCAGTACATCATCGACGTATCTTTTCCACAGTCGAGGGCGACAACTAGTTTGAGCCGTTGGAAATTGCCTTCTCCTCCAGCCATTCCATGAAGAGATGACATGCAATGGGACTGAGCCAACGCTCAACAAAGACGAGGGGGCCTACAAATTGCACCACATTTTTTGACCCAAATCTCTCCGACCCACCTTACGGCGGTTGCCCATAAACAACCAAATCACAACAAGCAGATGGGGTTACAATCTGAAAAGCTACCAAGTATGGTGGCGAAAGTCCTAAAAATGTGTCGAGTAAAAGTTCTACTTTATTCCATTCCAAGGAATGGACAAAAAGAATTTCAAAACCAAATGATTTTCTAACATTCCTGAGAAACTTGTCAAAGATCAGCCTAACATCATTAATACGGGATGTATTCCACACTATACCGAGTATGGTCACCTACGCTCATCTGGAGTAATCACTCAATCTTATGTTTATATGGTATGGTTCCATTCAGCTCACACCTCAATACGGGATGTATTTACACTGTATGAGTTTGGCTCAAGCCTAGGCGCTTTCTGAGTCACACTTCCGTCTAGGTTTATAGGGTTAGATGGTACAGTCCATGAAACATCCTTGCCATTTTTACACGATGATAAGTATGCTACACCCACGCTCTTTTCACCCTTCCAGACTTATGGTTATGGTACAGCTCTGCTAACACCATAATTGGCCAGATTTTACACTGTATTTGAGTATGGCTACACTTATGCTCATTGGAGTCATCACTCAACTATGTTTATATGGTTAATGGTACAGCCAACACCCCAACCAATACCCCGTTATTACTCTATTACTTTTTACTCTATTACGCTATTTGAGTATGGTATGCATACGCTCATTCACCCTTCGTAGTTATATGGTTATGGCATTGCTCCGCTAACACCATCAATGGCACATATTTTTAAATTATGCGAATTAGATAATTAATTAACATATTAAAAAAAGGAAAAAAAATAAAAAAAATAACCATAATTTAAAATGAGTTCAGTCTGACCATGCTAATTTTGCCCTCTGTAGTGTTATGGTGCAGTTCCACTAACACCGATGGGCCATTTATAACTATATTGAGTAGTAACGTTTACGCTGTTTTCCCTTTACACCATCAATACGTCATTAATACACGAGTGCAGCTAGGCATTTCCACCTTTACCCTATCGTAGTTATGTGGTTATAGTCCAGTTGGCATTTACATCAATACGCCATTTTTATTTACACTATTCAAGGGCGGTAGGTCTACACTAACTTTCTCCTTGTTATTTCTTCTTTTTTTACTGTTGGTTGTTACGGGTTCTGCCTACATCAGTTACGCTATGTTTACATATGCATAAATTCTTCTTTCCTTTTTAAATTATTTGTTTCTATGGTACGGTTACAAGCTTTGCTAGCGATCTTTACACCATTTATCACTATACCTGCCATACCTAGCCATCCTCATTTATCCCGTTCCCCTTGTTACTTATTTTATGGTTATGGTACAGTTCTGCTCTGCTCTGCTAACCCAGTAAAACCTAAAAAACTAAAAGGGCACTATCTATATACCATGTTGTAGGGAGTGTAGACACAAACACTCATCACAGTTCCCGGTCCACTTCCAGTATGGTGTGCTTTGTTGATACCGTCTATATGTCATGTCCTGTACTTTAGATAGATACAGCACACCTACATTCTGTATTCTGTATATGACAGAGCTCTGCTGAGGCCATCATTAGGCCATCACTTGCTTTATGGGGTTGTGTCTACACCAGCCAACTATGATTTGGCTTTTGCTCCCAAGTTTGGGGAAAAAAAAAAAAAAAAAAAATAAATACAAAAAAATAAATAAATACAAAAATAAAATATAAACAAAACATTCAACAAGAAGGAACCAATAACACAATACAAGACAATCAAAGCGAACAACTATGAATATTTGGAATTCAGCATTGCCCATAACTCATTGCATACAATGTTCATTGTTTACAGAGCATGGTAATGCCCATAAAGTACATTTCAGGTTAGACGATATGGATCTGTTCAGGGATTTGCTTTCTAAGCCGTTTAATGACTGGTCTTTGGGTGGGCCTTGTAGATTTTGCACATTACTGATTTCTGCATTTCTAATTAAGTTGTCTGCCAGTTGTGCCAGTTTGGTTAGTGTCTGCCAGTATTATGTTACATCCTTGTTTGATGGCCTATTACAGTTGTTTACGACTGAGTGCTGCCAAATTATAAGTTCTATTATATCGTGCAGCTCTACTGTGCCCATCTTCCTTTTTGTACGACCTCACCTATGTTTGTTTATGCTATGCTCCTTCAATACTCCACCTTTTTTGTTACATATTGTACTTCTCGCCATCACTGTTGTTATAACGTATTTCCTGCCTATGTCATCACCTTTGTTGATATGGTATGGTCCCCGCCTACACCATCACCTTTGTGTCTTGGTAGAGCTCTGCCTGCTAGACCACCACTTTGTTGCTACCGGGTGTGGCCCACCTACACCATCACTCCTGTTATATGGTAAAGCCCCCGATATATTTGTTACATGGTAGGTTCTAGCCTACACCTTCACCCCTTTGGTATATAGTGTGGCTCTGCCTACACCATAATTTTTGTGAAATGGTAAGGCTTCTCCTTTGCCATCATCCTTTTGGTTATATATTATGGTAATATTATGACCCTGCCTTCATCAGTTATCCTATCTTAAAGAGAGGTACCCCTTTTCAACCTGTCCACGGAGTCACTGGTACTGTTAGTGGAACATGGGCCAAAGAGACTGAATGAGTCTACACAAGTACATCATGCCATGCATTTTTTGGTTGCTTTGATACCTCTGTGTAAACCTTCAAATTCAAAGATGTCAAACTCTTTCATTATTCTGATAACAATAACAAACTTATGGAATCCTGCACCCAAACTTTGAATTCATATTTAAATGATGTATCGAAATGTTTCACGTATCTTTTCGGAACTCTGAATGCAAATATGTATCGTAGCAATGCAATACAACGGTTGACCCACATTGTTTTACTGACGGTCTGTTCATAATCGGATGGGGTGGGGGGGGGGGTACTTTGGGGAATTGATATATGAACATAGCCACATGCAATGTCTATCGTCTTCTTCCCTTTGCACTCAATCCTTTAACTCTCCTTTCCCTCTCTTTCTTTATCTTTACTCCCGTTCTTTTCTGCTTGTCCTTGTCCCACTTTCCTTCCTGCTTTGTAACCGGTAAGCTAAGCTTATTTCTTGTCATACCCATGGGTCGGAGGGGACAATCGTCCCCTCGTCCCCTCCCCTACCCCTGTTATGCTACTGTCCTTGACTACAATTTTTTAAGAAATATTAATCAACAAGATTGTAGGGATTGGTTGTGGTTACGTTTTAAAAAAGCAAAGGTTATTAAGCATTTAACGTCATACCTCAAATGCTTTGCTGCTGTGACGTGTAAAATTGTACAACCGTGGTCAATATGGTGTTTGGCATTTTGCCGTTAATTTACCAGTATCTACATTATACGAAAGGTACTTTTAGTTTTTTACCAATGACATGGATTAATGAGCTATTGTTTTCATGTATCAAAATAATTTCTAAGCTTGTTAAGTAATTTTATATTTTTCGACATCGAGTGTAAATCTTTTTGACTCACCCTGTCGGTCGCTCTGCCTACTACACCATATTTTTGTGAATGGTAAGGCTTCTTTTCCATCATCCTTTTGGTTATATATTATGGAATCCATTATGACCCCCTGCCCTTCATCATTTCTCTTTGATGGTACGCCTCCACCTGCACTATCACTTTTTTAAAGTCCATAGGCCTCCGATCGCTAATAGCCTCATCCCCAGAAGCCCCAGCTTTTTTACCGGAAGTGGTCAACATTTGGATAGAAAAGCACTATTTTTTCATTTACCACCCCGTGAAATCTTAGGGCCAAGGATTTTGAGTTTTGAAAATGTGCCCCCTTTTTGGTCGACATATTAATTTTACATACACTATACACTAGGGGCTTTTACAAAATCCGTTTTAGCTCTCACAAACAAGCAAAACGTATTGAAATATCGGCGCAAACCTTTACAGATGTTTTGTTTGGGGGGGGGGTAAGGCCACTCTATCAACCTGAAAACTTCCTATCCTTAAACGTCGGGCGGAGGCCATCCCCCTTTAATTGGTTATAGGAATATAGCACTTGCTACTTCATCACGTTTCTAGCTGTCCCGTGTTGTGGACTGAATGGCTTTGCCCTATAATATTTTTCCTCGCTATCAATACGGGTGTGTTTCGCCTTCACCCTCACCCCGTTATACTTAAGTATGGGCCCAGCCTATCCTTTGTTTACTTGGTCCGGCCTCACCTCCCCATTGCTTTTTGTTACGTACACCATAACTTTTGTTTTCATGGTATGGCCCATTTATGCTGTCACCTCCATTGTTCTTCTGGTGGGGGATGCCGCTCTGCCTACACCAACCCGTCTATTTTATGGTACGTGTTGACCAACACCATCACGCCCTTAATTGTTTACATGGAACAGAGCCCTACCGACTCTATTCACTTCTGCCATATAGGGCAGGCTTATGCCATCACCCTCTTTGTTGTGGCACAGTTCACCATTGCTAGCCCTCATGTTTAGCTATTTTATGTGAATAGGGCTATGTCAGATTACAGAGCTATGGTAGCATGGAAATTTTAAGGTTTATTCATTATGTTACAGCTCTGCTACAACCATCAACATCTCTGATTTTGGATTTTCTTTTCAGTGTTTATCTATTGATACATATGTTTTCTGTACACTCTTCCATACACCAACCTTGTTCATTGCTTTGTGTTGTTGGCATGCCCGTGCCACTTTACGGTCTGTCCTATGAGCTGTCCCCCTTACATACAACCATTTTGTTTTTCACCAAGTGGGACTGGCCCATTATGTGATGGTTGGCTATATGGTAATGGTATATCCCCAACCTACACTTTTACCAAGGTTTTCCTTATGCAAGTGTGCTACACTCTTGCCTGTCTGCCTGTGGATGGCTCTCCATATGCCATCTCCTTTTTCCCGTGTTAGATTCGTCCTTGCCCATTTTTAATTTATACCATATATTGTACAGCTACACTGACTCACACACTCTCTTTGTATCATTATTATGTGAGTACTGATGATACCACTGGGTCACCATTGGTATGGATCTGCCTATCCATTATTTTTTCCTACCCCATCTGATTTCCTTCCTTCACTGTATGGTATGTTTCCTGCCTACACCATCATCTTATTCTTGCTCACTTTAACTGTCCAAGTCAGGTCTTCCCCTCATTCATATTTGGGGGTCATAACCTAGGTTCGCCTATGCAATCACCTTGTTCATAAGTGTACATTAAACTAAACATGCTCCCTTATTGCGGCCTATATAGAGCTCAGATCTTTATGCCATTTCCTTAGTCTAGGGCCTTCGCCATCATTTTCCCTGATTTGGTTATTCCTTATGTATGTAGCTGTGATACAGCTCCATCTTTTTATCCGATTTGGATCTTTTCCCCAATGTATATTATGTCTTTCTGTTGGCGCCACTTACAAAACACACCCTCAAATCGTTGTTACTTATATGAGTTGTCTATATACTATCACTCGCCTATGTCTTGTACAGCCCCTGTCCTTTTTATCCTCACTCATATAACGATTAGGCAACAGGAAATCACTGGTGTAACAGGATGGATCCTATCCCCTTTAGCATGGTCTCCAAGGGCATTCTTTCATACAGTCCACAGGTGGTCATAGAATTTCTGATAGAGTCCATCAATCATCTGAGGTCCTCCAGCTTTGTCTCCAACTTGTCAACCTTCCTCATAGCAGTCTATTACAATTCCAATATTGCTACCCCACTAGCCAGCTAACAACACGCTTACGCAATCGTATACTTTCATCTGTCAGGTTTACTTCCATCTAGCCCCTCACATAGTCCCTTCACCCCCAAATACAAACTCATAACAAATGCCCACAGCGAATAGCTAACTGCTTACCACAGGGTTATTGGCAAGTTATCTGGTGACTTTTTGATATTAGCATCTGGTATCAATTGAATTACAACCAGAGATGATGTGTTCCCATTAACCAGTGGATATACAGCCTGTCCTCAAAAAATGGTACAATCACACACCGATTTTTCAATATTATATCTAAACCTAAGTAAGTTGTTTTGTATATCACATTCAAAGAAAAAATATCAGGCTTTCCATGATTTTTTGTTTCATCTCAATTGCTTATTTCAATCTAGAGATACTCCTAGTGTTTACGGCGGACACAAAAATTCGAGTTTGTGCCACTTTCTGGTTGAGTGAAAACGGTGAACGAATTAGTAAACATAAGTTTATTCACACTTGAACAGATATGAAATTCTTTAAAAATAGGAACTAACTCCATAAAGAAACTCTAAAAGATACGAAAACAGTACGTCATGGTGGAAATTATGATCATTAGTTCTGGCTAAATTTAACATAAAGGAATAACCTTCTGCACATAAGTTTGTTTTGTTAGAAGAGAACATGACGTACAAGCCGACGTACAGCAACCTTGCAGGAGAAGTTTCTATGGTCTTGAAGTATCATGAAACGCAACTTCTACCCACCACTTTGAATACTTTCCCTTCCAATTCACATTTTGATTGACTTCAACATTAGAAAATGCAACAGCTAGTGCGTTATTTTAACCCATTTTTTAGATTTGAGTGTTTATTTGGTTGGCAATACATTCCTTCTGGCTGTTTTTAACAACAGATTCCAATCCTTGTAATAATGCAAATTCCTTTCCTTGACGTTGCAATAAATATATATATTGTTTGTTATTTATGAAAGAAGATTATATAGTTGAACTTATCATGTTTTACATTAACACTTGTGTCGATAAAACTAGACTTACTTTGTTTAACTAAAATTTAATCTTGTTTTGTTTCTTTTTGTCAAGTTGCAGTCTTTTGTGAGCTCCAAGACCGCATGGCATAGCGAAAACAACTCGCCATGGCAAAAATTGGCACAAAATATCGATTTTGGTATTCGCAACTAAATTGATTATAATCTCTTAATTGAAAAAAAGAAAACAACACATTGGAAAGCTTAGGTATCTTTGTTAATTTAATATTATGTCACGAAAGCTTACTTATTTTGACATTTCATATTTTAACCAATTTTTTTTCTGATTGTACCACTTTTGAGACAGGTTTGTACGTAATAAGTTGTTAAAAGGTACGTATTCTTGAGGTTGTAAACTTTTTGGTAGTGATTTGTTTTTAACATAGTCCTAACAATCCAAACACACTATGGAAGTAGTAAGTAACTTGACTAACCTGCACTCTGTAAAATTAATCTGCTCTATAACCATCTCATATCTTGAAGCACAAATATTATTTGAGTTAATTGTCCCCTAAGAGTTGGAAGACCGAATTACAGTAGCTTATGGTAAAATCATGATTCCTTTAAATCACCTTAAAAAAACTATAAATGCCTAAAATAGCCATTGTTCGATTTAACCTCACCGGGGTTGGCGATAAGATCTAATTTCTCATTTCCCGTCTCATTGCCTTTCCATTTCTCATCGGAATAACGAGTTGTGTCTCCACGTAGATGGGCGGCACCACCATTTTGTTAACAACCAAGCTAAGTGATAATATTAGTCTCTCCCAAGTATAACATGGGGTGCTCTTTTTCAAATCCTTGACTCGGTACGACAGCTGATATATTTTGCTATTAAATTTTAGAACTTATTTTATGTGACGTGTGGGGTGTTTCGTTCTGCAGTACCTGTATATTTTGCTTGGAACATGTAGTGGGTGATATTTTCTTCTCCGCTGTAATCTAATGTATTGAAATATGGAGGAACTATAGCTCGGTGGGGAAGTTACGCTTATAATAGGGGGACATCAATAGAGTGCACATTACATTCTCGTCCGGGAGTTCCTTATTTCATGTTTGATCCACGTTTGGTAGGGAAGTGGTCAGTAGTATCTTCCTCTAACGACTGTGTGATGGGCCATGTACACGACGGTTGTAGTGAAATCTATGTGTCATAAATATTGCTGTCAAGGGAGGGGGTGTGTTAAATCGAGGAAACGAAAAGAAACTATAATCATGGATAAAGATAAATAACAACTACGAACATGAAAACACCCTGAATATATTGGCTGACGACCATGATATCTTCTAACTTAAACACCCTTTTAAAGCAAAAGATCGAGATTTTAGTTGGTTGGTGTCATAAACTTTGAAAAGGTATATCTTTTGTGCGGTGTCTATAAGATATTGTAACGCTCCGATTGTAGAGTAACTGTGCTGCAAATATTGGATCGCTTAGATAAACACATTAAATTATCTTATTTCGATTATAATTTAATCAAAAGAGAACAACCCACATTTGGTTAGTCAAATCGGGAGAAAAAAGTGAGTAACCTACATGGGATAACAGAAAAATATCCTGAAGCGTAAATATTCAAGAGAGGTTCTCTTTTTAAAATCAATATTTCACATGAAGAGAGGTGAAAACGGAGAGCAAAAAGAAAGGAGAAATTTATTTGCTTCCTATCAATCTTTTTATATTCAGCTATAGCAGTAACTATATTTATTAAGAGAGTGGGTTTGTGCATAGAATTTCGCTATTTTTTGTGGGGGATTAAAAGGAGTAGTCGTGCAGTTTGATATTGTATCGCTTAAAAGACATTTATAAAATTGTTAATAGGCTGCTATTCATCACGCACCACCGATGTTGTTGGAAACACGTTGAGTCAGGACGGCTTCTAATAATAGTCGCCTCGTGTTTGTAGTTCATGGAGTTCATGGTACGTTTTTCATAGCAACACCCTCGACAAACCTCCTCCTTAAAACAGGTTCCGTCAAGTTGGAAATTCAAGACATATACGGTCTTTATACAACAAAAAACATTGGAATGAAACGAAAAACATTGTTGAGTTTTAAAAAATTTAAAAGAGTTACTAACACTCTGATTTGGATTTTGAAGTGCGTTTTTGGGTTTCTTGTTGTGGGGTTTTTGGATTTTGTTTAATTTGTTAAAAGTGTGCAACAGTATTTCTTTTGCAATGGAAACTATGGCTAATTTGGTTTCTTTGCTGCTGTTAGTGTTTACGTATTTGCAAACTTCTTTGCATTTCAGAGCACTACACGATTATTAATCAGTATGTGCATAAAGTGGATGATGGTTCAGAAAAAAAAAACAGCCCCCTTTAACAACAAGAAAAACATACCTTTATTTATTTATTAGCACCCAATATAATCAAGAATACAATGGATCAGAGATCAATTGTAGGCCTCTGTATAAGCACAAAATATGTTTCCAACCAGCAGTTCTTGAAGGGGACTCTAGCTCAAAGCCGTTGTATACTACTAGAAATAACCCAACATTTGCTGAGACGAAGTCTATCCTTCACCTAAATCCCACCTGTCAGTTAAACTGGATTTTGACCTGCTTGTACCAGGCGGCTCAAAGAAAAATGTATTTTAAAATGTTTGCGGGGTAGTGGGGGGGGGCATATATCTATTGCCGGGTCGGGACATAAATCTGGGCGGGGCTGTACGTATTCTGTTTTTGCTTAGCATGTTGTTTATATCTAAATCACAATAACTACTCTACATGGGCCATAATGCCCCTTTTTTTTTGGCACTTATGAAGTTATCGGTTTAATTAGATCTGCACGTTCTTGGGGGTTATAAGGACGACATTCCAATTTCCCAGCACTCTAACAGTAACCCTTGGTTGAATACGCATGTATGCGTTACTCATTTTAAAACAAACTGCTCGAGAAGTTCCATACATTTTAAAAAAAGGTAGAATTTAATACTCAGTGTACGTGTATATAGAAAAGTGTGAGCATAATGGCATTGTAACGAGAAATTGTCAGTAACCTTTATTTGTTACACATGATTATTTAAAAAAGGTATATCCTATGAGGGTCATTTTTTGATCCAAACATATCCATTTCCATTTATTAATTCCAATTCCACATTTGATCCAATTCTCGATTTGTTCAAAGGGTCTTTTGATCCGATTCCCATTTGGTTCAATTCTCATTTGGTCCATTACCGATTTAATCCAATTAACCATTGATCCTTTCGCATTGGGTCAGAAGTCCCATGTTAATCCCACTCCCATTTGATCCAATTCTCATATATGATCCAATTTCCATTTGATCCAATTCTCACTTGGTCCCAAATTCTCATTTGGTTCCAATCCCATTTGGTTCAATTCTTATTTAGTCCATTCTAGTTGTAATCCAATTCACTTTGATCCCTTGCCTATGATCCAATTCTATTTGTCAACCCTCATTTGGTCCACTTCCATTTGGTGCATCCTCTTAGTTCCATTCCAAATGATCAAGTTGGAGTGGAACAATATGAATAAACCGTTCAAAGCAATGGCAAAGTACCTAATGCAAGATATGTTCGTACTTTGTGTCTGTTTCATCTACAATAATGTAACAATAAATGTAATATTTCAATTATGTATGTGGCAACGATAGTGAACAGCCATAAATATTATCCCTGTCTGATGTTTGTGATGGGATAACGCCTAGTTACGTTTTCTTAATCGCCTCCCTGAAATCGGCAAGATTTCGCTGTAGTGTTTACACAGTGTAGCAATACCCTCTTTTCCCAACCGTCTGAATTAAACTACCTCTTGTTAACATGTCTCCGATAACTCTTACCTGTCAATGAAAGTATAACAGGGAAGTAAACACTAGAGGGTGTTATTTGATGAAGAATACTGAATATTGTATTCGGATTAGAATTGATCTAATGTAGGGAGAGAATGAGTTGGTTGATTTATAGTCATCAGGAGATAAGTAATATATACAACGAAAATTGTATTATATAAATGTTATTTTTTTATGGCTTAGTTACCGATCATGCTAAAAATCGCATAATGAGTACATTTAAAGAAACGATAGTGTTAAAAGCGTTTATCAATATTTGAGGTGGCCATTTATTATTATTATTTTTTCTGACAGAATGTCACGTAAGTTTAAATTTTATACTTAACCTTAAAAAATAATAGCCACTTGTATATTTGGGTTATATTTGTCTTTTTTTCCTATTACTTGTCTAATTATTTTTTCTGTTTATTTGTAGAAAATATTTATTCTACGACGTGCATATCTGTGTAAAGATTAAAGGCACTATCAGTGATTTGCTAAATCAGAAAATCAGAAAAAATATCAAAAATCAGATTTTTGCATTTTTTAACTAGTATTGGAATCCTACATACCCTGCAAGTGATGTCTTGAAACAACCTAATAAGGACAAAAACAGATATTTTAGTCATTACTGTCCGAACGGACACTTTCTACAACACGTAATTGAATGGGGATTCGTATCTTTGAAAACTGCTGTTTTCTTCCTTTTCTGCTTTTTTTCAGTTGGAAAATATACCTTATGAGAGTCCTACAGACTTATCCTTCACTTTGAAGCTATTCCTGCAAGTTTCAAATATTTTTTTATCTTTAGGATGAATCACTGATAGTGTCTTTAAGGGCCATGGTCCGATTGTTAATAGCCTCGTCCCCGGAACCCCAGGTTTTACCAGAAATTGGCAAAATTTTGGTATGTTAAGAAAGCTACCATTTTTTTCACTTACCCTATGAAATCCTACGGCTAAATGATGTTTGGTTTGGATGTATGAGCGAAATTGTGCCCCATTTTGGTTTTTACCTCTCTCATCAAAACGGGTTGAAATATCAGTGCGAAAATTTGAACACTGGGTTTTGGAATGAAGGCATTCTATCCAAGATGAAAACTTTTATACACTTAAATTCGGGTCATTCCCCCTTTAACGGCGATTATTATTTCTTATGTTTTATACTTATTTTACAGGTTCCTTAAATCTAGTGAGAAAACATTTTGTAAAATTGCCCATGCTTTCTTTTAAGCTTTCTGATATGCAGTGTCTTACCCGTATACAAATGCAATGTGGTTTTAGATAAAAATAGTGCCATCTGTATTTCGCAGTTTCTGAAAAAATTAATAGCTAGTCTACATACATAAAAAGCGTGTATTAAACCGCAACTGTTCAAATCGTAAGTTTTGGATGCTATCGTCTACAATACCCTATTGGGTTGGGCTATACTAACAACACAGTGGTTGTCCAAATCTGAACAACGTTAAATATTACCGATATTAATTTTAAAATTACAATTGAAATCAAATGTATATGATTTGTTTTCAACCGAACAGGAGATACTATATTATATAAGTCAGATTTTATCGCGCATTAAAGCATGATGTTGAGGGTATGGTCTCATTTAGAAGGGATGTGTGATACCGATATTTAAAAATTCAAATATCGTAACGTGACGCAAGGAACGTCGTAACTGCATTTGAATTTAGTGTTTATATATATATATTTATGACAAAGTAGATGATCGCTATTAATCGATATAAATTTGAAATGACAGTCTCAATTTACCTGCAGAGTTATTAGGCCTAATTAAGCCTATCTGGCGTAGATACAAATTTGTTGCACTCAATACGAATTTCTGTTGATGTAAAAGGTTGTTTTTAAAAATGTGTAAATAAAGAGAAATCGAGACTCATTTTTGGGGGGGTTTCGAAAGTGATTTGCATTTTTTAGAAATTTGTGGTAATTGGCACAAAAAACCTGGATAACATTAAGGAAGTATTTGCTTGTATTTTATATTTGGTGCTTTTGTCATTCCCTCGTGTAATTCAAACTAAGCGACGTCAATTTTGTTATCAAACAAACGTTTCTTTAATGTTAATAGGTACTGGTTCACATCAAAGAAACGGGCTATGAATGACAATCAATCTTCAGGCGAAAGGCCATGGCAAAAATGTTTGTCTCAATCCACACCACGAAAAGCCCGCGTATTGATTTTCCTGGATGAAAGCATACAAACCTTAGAATGAATAGAATCGTCGAAAATTTTAATGAATTGACACGAATTCAAGACAAACCACTCGTTGTAATGGTAGCACCTTCACCGGATCCACAATCTTTACAGGTTAGATCTCATGTGTCTCAAAATGAATCCAACACACCAAGAAAAGTAATTTATAATAGGTTGAATTTCCAAACACAATGATTTTAAATATAAGAAACTATTGCTCGGTACATATTACAGATTATTTGTAAGATTTCGGAGATCTGATGTCCGCCGCATGCGGGACTCCTAGTCTATATATTTCTGAAAAAAAATGCCAAAAGTGCGAAATTTGTTGCAACTTTAACCATTTTTTACAAAAAATTCTAGAGGGGTCCTCGAAAGATTATGTCACCATATGATGAAGAAATATGTCTCAAGGCGAGGTTGTGACCCTTTCGATTCTTTTCTCCAGGTCCAAATTACTTGGACTTACCATCTATTACGGGAAGTAGGGACGGTAAGCCGCCAAATTTGAGGTTTTGTCTGTGTGTGTGTGGGGGGGGGGGGGGTGGGTGGGTGAAGCGCTTATACTACAGAGATTTGTCTACATGAAAGTTTTCATTATTATTCATCTAAAATTAATTTTCCAAGTCAAAACTGTGTTTTCTTTCTTATCTGGCCAAAAAATCATGTAAAAATTGATCGTTGAGTTTGTTAGACAATATTTTTCACCTCCCGATACTCGTACACAAAACCGATTTCGCCAAATTTGCAAGGGCGACTTGCAATATGACGTCATAGAAGCAAGGTGCCTGGAATATTGGTACTTATTGGTATCAAGGATAGAGACAGTTAGAGGTTAGATGAGGGTTTTAAGGAAAATATTGCGTTGACATTTTAGGAGAGCTTTTGTGGGAGAACAGATAGACATTCAGCATTTCCCAACGCAAAAGTGGTGCTTTGTTGCCCCCTCGGCTCGAAACAGATGACGGGAAGTTTAATTATGAATACAACCTTCAAATAAAATGGTTGAAAGTCCCTTTCTTATGTCATCTCGTAGTGACATTGCGCTAGCTAGCAATAGATGAGTAGTAACAGGTATTTTAGACTGAGGTAATACCATGCAACAATGAACAGAAAACCTAGAGCATCTTCGTAATTTATTTCATACATCACTATGCACAATCGCCCGAAATAGTAAATTTGTTGGACAATCAGTCATTTTTTCCTAATTCAAAATGCTAATTTTTGTCTCTAAATTGTTAGTGTGAGGCCATTGTATGTTAGGCCACTTATTTGTGAAAAGCAGACACGTAGCATTTCTGAAGCAGTTGGAAGAGCAATTACGACTGTTTCTAGACCTTAAAAACGTCCCGACTTTTATTAGAAATCAAGACACAAAATATCTCTGCGTGTTAACCTAGCCAGTCCAGTAACAGGGGTCTTACTATAATATTTCCAATAACAAAGTAAAAAAATGGACTTTGATGAAAAAAAATTAGGGGCGTGGGCGCAATTGGTTTACAGTTTGAAAAAAAAATCGTTGCATAGTCGTAGCGGTTTTAACTCTTACGCGTGGTCGTATGAAATTGTCGTCATTTCATTAAAATAGCCACATTACGCATAAAAACGTTAATATTCCACCTATTCTTACCGTGCTTTTCACCACCACGTTTGGGTTGGTTGTATCCGATTTACCCATGCGAATTTGGAAAGCTCGGTCCGATGCGATGGTATATCGAGTATGTTTGCACTGATAAGGGAAAGCGCTGACCCAGATCTGCTGCATCCCTTGAAATGATGCGGAATGGTTTATGGTTATGGTTGGCCCCACAGTGATCAGCGACCATTTGTGAAATCGCTTAGAGGCCAATAGCATAAGGCGCTAGATAAATCTCTGCTATATTCTTATTATTATTAAGAGATGGCTTCAAAACTGACCCCGCCGGTTATCAGCCGCTTCCGCTTCAGTTTTTTTTTGCGATTTCTATGTCTAACCAATGAAAATACGATACAGGACGCATGAACCGCGACGTAGATGTGAGAGTGCTTCTTTCCTTTGTGTGTTTTTGTTTTTTTGCCAGCTGTTTTTTTTTCTAATATTAACTGGGATTGTAAATAGTTTTGATTCCTTTTGTTTTTATTAGAGGACGCTATAAAAACTCCAGCCGTTGGTTATCCGATAGGCCATGGCGGGTTAAACCCCATAGATTGGACGCCCATCTTCATTCAACGAGCTCACTGGAGGACGCACCTTAATGTATAAAGGTGCAGCCGAAGCTCGGTATACGTAAAGCACTTTCTTGCACTTTTTTTTTTATTTCGCCAGCGGACACTTAATTACATCACAGGTAGTGGTTGGTCAGATAAAGGACCGTCGCAAAAATCAGGCACGATGTTTTTCGCAGAGTCAATAATGGCTTCCAAAATAGCGGGGCCGTCGTATGTTCGTAGGTGATATGAACCGAGTGTTGTGACGTTATTTAACCACAGTACTGATGCACAGTTCTAATATTTTAATATGGAACTTTGACCTCGGTAGTTGCGAAACGAGTCCTCCAATCGCTCGCTTTTTTTTTTGGCGTATGGTTAATCAGTTGAAATTAAGCTGTAGTCGTGCCCATTCTAAGAAAGTTAACCGGGAACTGTCCTGATGCCTTGGGTTGAACCGTGTTTCATTGTAAGAACAATTAGTAACACCTTCAACCAGGAAGAAGCCAGGCCAGAACCGGGCAGAACCGGCCGATTAACCGATGTTTTGAAGCCGCCACTAACGGTGTCTTCTATAAAGTATAGGGTAAGTGGCTGTCGGGGATATGTAATGCGTTTTCTACTGAAAATGTTACATATTCTATGTTCTTTTAAATGAAACATGAACTCAAAACATCTTAATCAACCCCAAAGACAAACGGGACATCAACACAAACGTTGAATGTGTTGTACGAAATTCCGTGTCTGAATTGTAAGAATCCTATATGGTGATAGAACGTCTGGACAGTTGGCACAGAATCAAAGAACACAAAACAGAGGCAGAGAAAGGCCTTCTAACAAAACCTCACTAGATAACCGAAGAAAACCTCTATATTAGGTGAAATTAAACAATCGTTCATAGTGGATCACGTGATGGAGGTTCATACCATGTCAATGGTGGGATGAAGCAAAAATCAAACGATAGAGAGTGAGAGAGAGTGAGTGAGTGAGAGAGAGGACGAGAGAGAGAGAGAGAGGGTGGGGGAGGAGAGGAGAGAGAGAGAATGGGAAACAAAACTCAATAGAAAGATGGAAGATCTTCTTCCGCCATATTTATTATCAGCTCCCCTAACCTACAACAGCGCCACCAACGTCTAGTGCTCAAAAGGCAAACAGAAGACAAGTAGCGGGAATGGCGTTTCAGCAAGCTCAAGAAGTGCTAAGTGTTAGCCACGGATGTCTTATATTGACAGGGTGTGTCAAAGCACATTGAATTTGATGCCAAGAATCTCTCTTGAATGATTCTACATAAATAATTATCTTGATGAACTTATTTGCGGGTTTTAAAAGTGGCGTAAAGGTGCATTTCAGCACCTTATGTTTGTTGGAAGTGTGTAAGAATACCCTTAAGAACGCTTATTAACAAAAGTACTATAGTGCCGATCTGCGGTTTTGTATTATGTTTCCCATGTCCCATATGCCACTGTGCTGCAATTATACAAAAATTGGAATTCTTAACCGATCGACCGAATTTGCACGTAATATTTAGTGGTTATACCTGGATTAGATGACTAAGGCTAACGGGTTCAGATGATATATAAAATATCTCAAATTTTTTCAGGTAAGTCGGGGGGGGGGGACGAGGAATTTTACTCACGAAATGTCCCTTTAAGTTTTATTTTCTTTTTTTTAAATACTAACATTTCTAACAAAAAGACAAAACCCACACACTTGCGAAATTTTTAAAGTAATCCATAAACGATAAACACTTTAGAATTACAACTGCCTAAACAAACTACATGACTGGTGTTATTAGAACAGAAAAATAAAAATGTCAAATGTTTGAAAGCAGGTATTTATGAAATGAAATCAACTCTATAAGTTAATCGA
>JAMKCH010035583.1:0-18170 GCA_023653785.1 Ophioderma brevispina
ACTGGCAAATATTACAAATTAGCATTAATTGGATGTATTTGGTAAAAATGGCCTTTTTGTAGTGGAAAAAAATCTGTAATCGGACCCTCACTAAGTTGTTCAAAATGGGTACTTTAATTTGACCAGGGATTAAATGTAATCATGCTATGAGTAACTTTTTTTGTAAATATGTATTCCAGTATTGAAGAAAATGAAGGTGCAGCATGTTTTTTTAGAGGTCTAATTAAAGAATAGAGCATCTCAAAATCACTACTTTGTGGTGTATTTCTTTAAGTTGTCCGTTTTGTCCCAAAAAAAGACCACAGTTTTCGCTTTCTTTTGTCCATAAACTAATGAACCCTTGACCCGATTTCAAAAATTCAAATGTTTTTTAAAGCATTCAATGAGTTCTTTCCACAGGAGGTTCTTAAACAAGAATGCTCTAAAATCAAATTGAAATTTTTGAGGTGTGACAGCCTAGTATTAGGTACTGGTAGTCTCACAACCCATGCAACCAACAATTTTCATTTCCTTTTCTCAATAAAATTTGTCTATAGCTTAACAGTATTGCGAGGTTGCCACTTCTTATATTAGCACCCAAAAATAGTTGTCTCAGTGACTTCCCAAAAGCTCTATACTCTATGAGATTTTAAGTTTAAAAATTATTATGAAGTTATATGAGCTTCACATATGATATTTTTATGCCAATTAAGCCCACTCTGTTTCAATTGTGTCATACAATTAAAAACAAGGCGGTTGGTTCTCAAACCACACGTGTCACTGGTTGTGCGATCACTTGTTATGATGAAATTTATGATTAGAAGAGAAACAAATGCAATGAGACGGGTTAGGTGTTGTAGCTGGAAGTGCTTTTCAAAAAAAAATGTTAAACAAAATGACCAAGTTTGAAGTAAATGGAAATAGCATTTAGCTAGCAGAGCATTTTTTAAAGTGTGAACCCAATTGGCTGAAAAAATGCAATAAGCTAATAAAATCAGGAATATGCAAATAATACAGCAGAAAAAAGCAACACACACCTCATCTTCTATCACCTACCAAGTTCAAAGTAAATGGGGCATACATCGAGCAAGCAGAGTAGTATTTTAAAAAGTGAACCAAATATATTTGAAAAAAAGATTGTTGCAAAAAAGCAAGTTAAAAATTCAGGAATAGCAAATAATGCAGCCAAAAGCTAACACTGATATTGTGGCACCTCACTCTATCACCATACCAAAGTTTGAAGCAAATTGGGGATAGCGTTTAGCCCACAGAGCATTTCAAAAAAGTTAACCAAATGTCTGAAAAAATAAGCAAATAAGCTAATTAAATTCATGATATGCAAATAATGCGCCAAAAGCTACACATTATTTGCATATAAATGAAAATGTCATGAATATTGCATAAATGCAGCCAAAAGCTTACACATGATATTGTGGCACCTCACTATCACCATACCAAGTTAGGTTGAAGTGAAATCGGGCATTGACGTTTAGCCTGCAGTACGGGCATACGGGCCTACAGACGGAACACAGAATTTGGATAAGTATGTGCCTCCATGAACATTCGTTCAGGCGACACAAAAAATGAAAAGGTTTTGTGCAAAATTGTGATTTTAAAGCCGTACAAACAAACAACCCTTTTATTACCAGAATGGCTAAAGAATCATACTATAAAGATTCGAACTTCGCCATGTTGTTTTTTCCCTGGAGGGCGGACATGTTGACCAGGAGGTCGCCATGTGAAGGGTACACTATTCAGTTAATACCACCTTCCCATTGTTTGCTCGATTGCTTCGGGGTTTATGTATTCCAAAATCTGATTAGATGATCAGATTGCAAATAAACGTGTTGTAAACATAGATAAACATGTTGTAAACGGTAGTAGAGGAGTATTGAATTCCCGTGGGTTGACAAAGAGTAAATAAGTTATGGTGGGGGTCATAGTTAGGGTACAGGTCATATTCATGTTGGTGGCTTAATTACCCATGTTCGTCCTTAGAGTTTTGAACCGTGTTGACTAATTTATATGTAAATTAATTATTTCTTGGTGATAAAAGAGAACAATAAGAAGGCCTACTGCAAAAACATTCACGATTGATTTATAGTACGTATTTTAATTCATTAAACGACTTTCTAATGATCCCTAACGTGTTATTTTGACGGCAAAAAATTTGTGACCTTTTGGTTCTAGCGTTTTTATAAATCGTGATCGCGTTGGCGAGTTTGGACATCTTTGATATTTATTTCTAAAATTATTATTTTTGGAAAACAAAACCAAAAAAAGTAAGAGGATAAAGACACCTCATATATCCGTTGACAATAAGTTTATTAGCTTTTTTTGTATTCATAATTAGCATCAGATCATTAACGTATCTCTGGAAGAAAGAAATCATCTGGTTGACCTCCGTCTTCTGACTATTTATGGAATATAAGAACTGACTGGACACTCGCGGGCTGGTAATATGTTTGTTACTGCTATGCACAATCACGGGCTGTGGTGGTCGAATGACAATACATAAACCTTTGAGGGCCTAAGTAAATATACTTAGCTATTCTATTAGCTCGAAGAAAGAGTTCTGGTTTACAAACCCGCTCCAGTGCATGAATTAAAAGGGGATAGACGATTTAAGTATAGAAAGATTTAATTTTGATAGTAGAATTACCCAGTGGGGGAGGGGGGGGGTGGGGGGGGGTTGCTCTAAAAATGACCATCGGGGTCGTTCACAGACATCGGTACCATTTTCAACCTTCTGTTATATCAATTACCCCTTTAAGAATTAAAAAAAAAAAAATGGTGGGGGTGGGTTTTTGCATTTGAGCATTTTAATAAATTTGGCCCGCCGAAATCGTGATATGTACCCACCAAATTTGGTGATTTTTGTCCCAAATCGCTGTTTTTGCCAAAATCCGTCTTCTTTGGCCGGGGGAGAAACTGGGGAGGGTATCAAGGAAAAAAATTGGGGGAAATACCCCATTTGCTGGTGCCGCCTACTGTCTTCCCCCACTCTGGCCCCCGCCCCTCCCCAATCCCGAAAATCTTCCAAGCAAATGATAAGCCCTGATGTTTGCATTTCTTTTATGTCGTTTCAATGTCCACAGTGTAATAGTGTGTGAAGGCATATTCAACATGATTTTCAGAGGAGGATTTTTTGATAATTGTCTACCTTAAAATTTTCGTTACAAACACAATAAAATATAAATACACAAAAACACAAATATACAAAATTTTGATAAATTGAGAAATTCGCATTTCAGAAACGTACATACCAATAGTGCGGGCTCACGAAAAGGGCCAAGGGGCCAAATTGGGTAAAAAATTGAATTATTTGATCGCAATTAAATAAGAAAAATAACAGCGATTACAGTCATGCATAAATTATTATACAAAATAAGTAGTTAAAATGCGCCAATTTAAAACTAGGTGCATCATAGCACATGACATTACTTGTGAGAGTTCATTCAAAAGCCCGTTTCAAAAGTTGCTTCAACCATCGTGCGGTTGATGCGTTAGTTTTGAATGATATTTTCATCTTTGTCCATGCACTGAAAAAATTAAGTTGGCACGAAAAAGGTCTTTTAATTTGACAATTAAAAAATTGTCATGCCATTTAATTTTTGATCATAAAAATAAAGCTAAAAATGTTTTCATAATGGTTCAATCAACAATATTAGCTTTTAAAATGCTTTCTTCATAACTGATATTCTCAGGGTTTCATAAAATTTCACCTTTTAAATTGCATAATAAATTATGAATAACGAAATGTCGTTAATTTGGCATTTATAGTGCATTACCAATTAAAGTTGAGTGTATGACAACTTATGATTAAGTTTTTGTTACTCGAATTAGTCATGTCCATCAAATGACAAAGTTTTAATGCCATTATTTGACATTTAGTTGGACATGCAATTTCGTCATGTACTAAAAATGACCCAATTAACGATCAAAAATTTATTTGCATTGACAAATTAATGTTTTCAGTGTGGTCAAGCCAAAACTCGAAAACCCCATAATCCGTTTATTAATCCGATACAACGTGGTCCATGCGTAGTAAAGATAGGGATGTTGCTCCAAGACTGTGGCGGGTTGTCAGGGGTGGCCTTGTATCTCCCCGGCCAGAACAGTTCACCCATTCCCTGCCAGAAAAAATAACGACCTGGCAAAAAAAAACAATGATTTGGGGCTCCCAAAAACCCAAAAATCACCAAATTTTGGCAAAAAACAGCAATTTGGGACCCAAAATTGGTTAAAAATCTGCAACATTGGGGTTTCCTAAAAAGTTAAACTTCTTCCCTCCCCCTCACCCGAAATTTCCTCCCGAAAAAACCAAGTATTGCGCTGCCACGCCAGGGAAACAGATACAGAACATGCAGAATGGCACACTGGATTGGAGCAAAGGTAGGCCTACAGCAGTGGCAGTGCCAGGGGCTTTTCTTTTTCCCAGTAATCCCCGGCCAGAACAGCCCACCCCCCCCCAGAAAATAATAATCTTTGGCAAAAATCAGTGATTTGGGGGCCAAAAACAATCACCAAACTTTCGCGTCTTGACCAATTTACACATCATTTTGGGACCTAAAATTGGTTAACAATCCGCCAGCAAAAATTTCAATTAGGTTTGTTCCCAAAAAATTAACTATTCTCCCCCCTACCCCCGAAATTCCCCCCCCCCCCCGAACAGAATGTCTTTCGCATGGCGCGCCATTGCAAGAGGAGGAACAGTACGGAAACATGCAGAATGGCCTTTTTTTGGGGTCGGCGCAGCAAAGTAAGGCCTATACAGAATGCCAACATCTGTAGATCTGTGCCGTGAAGGTGGAAGGGGAGGCAAGGAATTTGCACAAAATGGCCCTAGGTTACCACTAATTTGGTTATCGCGTTGAATTTCAGTCTGGACATATTTACAAAGAGGATTTGGTCGTTTGGAATTTGCACACAAAGCACCCTAATATTGCAATTTCACCCTCCGTATAGATCGGGAACATGAAAATATGGGTTTTTTAAACATTAAGGGGCTGGTGCTTTCAAAGCTAGGGGCATTCGGTATAGAGAATTTGCCAAAAGGGGTTATTGGGTGATAGCCGGCAAAATCGCCATAAATAAGGTTTTTGTTTTTAGCTGGCGACATTCTAAAGTAGGTCTGCGGGGGGTGAAAGATCGATTTCAAAGATGTCGAAAAAAATGGGAGTCTTTGGATGGCGATGGTTTTACAAAACTACGTTGAGTGACAAGATACGGGTGTTAACAGCCTACATACGCGTCATCAACACCCCCCTCCCCCTTTAACCCCTGGGACATGTTTGAGTAGCGAAGAATCCCATAAATATCTATGGGAGCTGATCCTTTCAGCACCCGTAGAGATGCAACCATACGTGGCGCGGGGCAGAAGCGGTCAGCGGGGAAGAAAAGTCAGCCCGTTCAGGGGAAATTCAGCCCGTCAGAGGATAGGTCAAAAACCGGATTTTTCATGATTTTACCAACAAAATTTCACGATTTTCCTCAACTTTCTCAAAAGAGCGGGTTCCCACAATCCCCAGTATAGCTACGTAACTGAGAAGCAACTTTCCTCCCGATCCTTCATAGTGGTTTTATGCAGTTTTATATTTCCCATAATTCGGGTGGTTGGGGGGGGGGGCATTCTTGGAGTGACCGTGCGAGTCCTTGTTTGCACATTTAATTTGGCCAAATATGAAATGTCACCGGGCTCAGAGCTCATGTGATGCTCTTGACAAGACATAAAACACATTTAAGGCATATACAGGCAAAATAAACGAGGATTGCGAGAAAATACAGTATGGTCTCTTTAAGTTTTGTGTCGTTTGTGTGAAGAGTGATCAACCAGGTTAGTGGACCCGCCCTCCCATCCAAATCAGCTAGCGGTTGGCCCCGCGCGAAGCGCGGGCAACCGCTAGTGTATTAGAACTTACCTCTGCCATCCTGTCTTCATCAGCGCCCTCCTCAATCAATACGGTATCATTGGTAAACAGATGAGGTTGAGAATGGTCCCACATATGTGGGAACCACCAGAACTGTGGGCTTACTTTGATGAGAGCATGGTCCCCAAGGTTTTCTTCATCAGTACCCAATTATGAAATTTCCAGAAAGCCCAGATGAAGCGGGAAACCAGCCAATACATCCTGCAGGTTTTCTTGTTCTATAACTAGAGCCTTTAATGACACAAGAAGGGAAAGCTTGTTAATATGAATGAGTCAATATTTTTTCATTTTCATTCCTGGACCCATGTGAGCCAATAACACAAACTTGTATGTACAGTGTGTTGGTCAGTAACTTGCAACTGAGAAAAGATAGTTTTAGTTAACTTTGCCCCAAGTCAACACCTCCAGAGGTTCGCCGGGTCGAATTCGGCCAAGCGCACATGCGGTTTTTTTTCGGACCCTAAACACCTATAGATTATATATCTATCGCTCCTCTACCAACCCAGACTTGATAGCTCAGTTGGTTTAGAGCGCGTTGCTAGTAATACGGAGGTGCTGTTGAATCCGGCCAAGCGCACTGTTTTTTTTCCAACAATTTAAAAAACGAAAAAAATAAAAAACGTTAAAAAAAAAAAAAGAAATTTTTTAAAAAAAATCCATTCATTGTCTACTGGGAAAATAGAGAACTAAGTAGTTTAAAATTTCTAAACCAAATAAATTTGTATATGTAAAATGTGCAAATGATATGATTTCAAGCTCCTATGTTCTAACATCCTAACTCCTTACCCTGCTCCTTACCTCCCCCTCCTTTCACCTGAACCACCCCTAACCACAAGTTGAAGACTTTTCATGCTGCATGGTACATGGGCCCCCACTGTTCTACAACTACTTGACAACTTTAAAACATGAATACCCCCGCGTCAAGACCGCATATTGAGGGAATTCGTGAATGAAGTTATGAATACTTTATCCCAAAAGGGAAGCGTCTGAATCTTATAGACCGATAGAACACACCTGCTCGACCCAGGCCAAATGGTCCATGGTGTCATTGTACAGTCTATTGTTAAACTCCCTACAGGCTACGATAGATGAGAGGATAAACATGTAGCTATGCTGGTGAAGTGGACAATGTACGGTGGAAGTAAACAGTGTCTTAACATTGGATGTTACTTGATTACCAAACTGTTGGCAGGTTGCTTTTCCAATGAGCACTAATGTTGAATGTTTTGCTTACTAAAAAATAAGATTTCTGGGAAAAAGTTGCTAGTGTCAATATTGAACATAAAGTGATTAACCAGTCGGGATGGCTTGTTTCACAATATGGAACTTGCCTAAACATTTTAAGAGCAGTGGTGGAGCGAGAAAGGGTACGTGGCATGGTCCACACCCCCCAAAAAAAGGATTAGAAACATGCAAAATCATCCCATTTTCTGCAAAGTCTGCCCATGTTCCACTCTTATCAAACATGTTGCTACTTACGGATCGCCCCCTGAAAGAGACAAACTCTTAAATGAGTAATAGTGTTGATTTATTAAACTCTATACCTGCAGAACCTTGGCTACAAGTTCCCAATTCGCTCAATTGGTTTCACTGTTTTTAGCGCAGTGAAGCCTGGAACCATTGCGACCAGCTAGGGACCAGGATAGGCAATTCTGCCGGAACCTGCCCTTGATTTCTAGACTATGTCCTGCCTCTAGGCCGTTTTCAAGGAAACTGCAACCGAAATTGCTAATCTGCCCAAAAAATTGTACTGGCTTCATGTCACAGAGGACAATCTTTACGCTTAAAATCCGTGCTGTGTGAGGCCCCGGAAATTGCCAAGTATGGGTCCAGGGTAATGTAATGGCAATACAAGAGAAAAATGAAAAAATGTCCATCAAACAGACCCAATGGACACAAGATTTAGATCTCAGGCTATTTCATCCATATCCATGCAGAAGCCAAAATGTATGCACCAAAGGGATGGTCAAAGGCTATGTGCATATGTGCAGTGCATAAAAACAAAAAATGTTGTAATGTTTCAAAGAGGCCCCAATGGTTCTTTTTTCCTGCTTTTTAAAGTGTAAAGAAGAGCTGTGCTTTCCAGTTATCCCATGCATGGGCATAGGCAAATCAAGAAATCTTGACGGTCTTGTAAAGTAGCACAGTGGCTTTATCGGAAAGTCTGCAGGGCCAAACACAACAGAACCAATTTGCTCAAAAACAAGCAAGTGTAATTATTGACTTGAATTTATTCAAAAAATTTGGTATTGTTGATAAAAAGTTGCTGCAAAGTAGACAAAAGGACTCTTATATGATGATGGTAACAATTTATGGCATGTGTGTGATTAAATATGTAAAAAAGTAGTTGCATTTGTACATATGGAGGGACATACTTAATACCTATGGTGTGCAAATATTGTTTAGTCAGTTGTGGGTTTTATCCCTACCCACACCAAAAAAAAAGGTAAGGGGGGGGGGGGGGGGGGGGGGGGCAGAGGGGGGAGTGGCCAACTATTTTAATATAAGAAAAGGTGTGCGATGCATGTATATGAATGTGTGTGCGAATGTATGTGAATGCATTGCTTGTGTACATGTGCTCATTTGTGCGTGTAATATTATTGTCTCATGTGGGAATTTGAGTGCACCGGGTGAATGATGTGGCATGTGTGTGTGGTTTGTATGCAAAGTCATTTGTTTTAAGAATGGTTGAATATGATGATGCAAAAAAAAAGTACATTACAACAACACAACTAGTTCACTGATGGAAACGAATCAACTCCCCCGATTAATCTAATTTTTTTGCGATTTAAATGGATATGCAAACACTAATAGCAAACAGCCCAGCTGACTGATGATGACACCAATTTCGTCAAGGACAATTTAGGGTGGGACAATGACGAAAAACTGCTAATGAAAATAGTAATATGGATGATTTGCCATTTGATAGCAATACATATGTACAAAACCGCTTCAGGGTATAAAACTTCCTAACTACATCTCCTTTGATCATAATTTTTTGAGCATGCAGAAAACTCATGACAAAAATCATGGAGATTAATGATTTGATTAGGACAACTAATAATATCTTGCTTTAATATCCCATCTCTATGCAAGACTAGATTCGGCCAGGAGAATTTCTGTGGCCAAATGCTGCATTAAGTTAGCTGATGCCTGTGGTATTAGTTTTAAAATACCATTATGCACAGGCAGGAGGATACAAGTTCGTTTCAGAGAGGGCATTGCTGCAACATACACTTGAAGAGTTCTACGGCGCGAACAGATGACAAACAGTAATACTTTAAGCTCCGGGTTGAGTTGTTACGGTTTTTTGCAAGGAGAGCAAGAGGGGAATCAACAAGAGATTACATAAGCTTTATTTGATCACAACGAGAGTAATAATATTATTGCACATTTTTTTTTTACAAAAAATAATTACTGCAATCTTGATGGATTGAAACGTCATCTGTGTGCTTTTCAAGATGTGCAAACTACGGTTTCACTGTTCTGCTGGTGGCAAAGGGGGTGTGAATTAGACTAGAGGATTAGGTAAGTCCACCATTTTTGCTGGATGCTTCCTCTAAAACTTGCACATTTCTGAATTTCTCGCATCACATGGATCTTTAACCCTTTCATCTCTGTCAGATTCTGTCCAACTCTGATAGGACACAACAAGAGATAGTACTGTGAGGGGAACATCAAAATAGTGCTTTTATATCTCTGTGCAAACCATACCACCATTCTTACAGGATCTCTGATTTGCTCATTATCATTTATAGTACCGTCCAAGTAACCAATCAAAATAGGCTTTTATATCTCTGTGGAAACAACCCCATTCTTACAGTATCTCGATTGGCTCATTACATGATATTACCTTTAAGTAACCATCAAAAATGTTGAGTTTATATCTCTGTGTAAACCGTATCACCATTCTTAGAGTGTCTCGATTTGCTCATACATGATATTACCTTCTAAAGTAACCAATCAAAATAGTGCTTCGATATCTCTGTGTAAACATACCACCATTCTTACAGTGTCTCCGAGTTTGCTCATTACATGATATTACCTGTCACAACTAACCAAAATCCAAATAGTGCTTAGAGGCTGCCGATATAGAAAGGAGGTAGTCACCTGGGGTTTTAAGGACATGCTTCAGGGAAGTCACCGGTAGAGTTTTGTGACTTAAGTAAGGGTTTTAACCCTAAAAAATAATTGCCTACTGGTTCCACATAACATTGCACACCATTTCACGGCACTTGCCACCTGCACAGTCCTTGGGTTATGACCCAACGTTGACCCCTCTTACAGTGGGATCAATATGTCATTCTAGAGGGTCATTGGCCAAAAATGGTCATAATTATCAAAATGCTTGCGTATGTGGATCGATTTATTCATGGACACATCAGCATGTGTAGTGTCCAACATGCTGGTGACCTCATGTAAACCATGGTGACCTCATGTGCCTTTGTTCCCATTCACAACCCGCGATTGTCAGACAACAAAGAAATATTTTGTTACCATACCTAAACGAATAATTTTATAAAAACCAACACTTACAGTTAGTCTGACTCTCCAAACGTCCAAGGGAATTCACCCTCTAAATCATGCCACCATTTGCATAGGGTAAGGGTAATCAGAAATGACTATCAGGGGGCCACAATGTTCACGCGTCAGGATTCATCGCCCAAAACGTGGACCCTGGTATGGTACACATAGGTTATTCCGCTGTTTTGCCAAGGGTGGACTACAGGGAACTGATAGTGTATTCCCATTAAGGCCACATGTGATAGCCGCTATCAACTGCCCTATTTACCACAGCAGGAGCTAAGTATCTGAATTGCTCCCTGGGCTCAAACACATCTCATATGGCTACAACCTGTTCCCACTCTGGTACTCAACTTTGAATACCAATGTAGATCAGCCCAACCAGTCAATTATTCGCTGTTTGCCACAAGCTTATAGTGATGGAATTCGAAATGTCGCTACAAGGATAAGTCATGGGGGGTGGATACGGCTTAAGGAAATATTTCCAAAGTAACATTGACTTACTATGATATGTGCGCAGCATCCATTATCACATCCTAGGGGCGGCAGTAGAGGCAGTGATTATGTACTTCACCCTGCACCCAAATGAAACGACCACGATGATCGATATCTTGATAAATTCGTTAAAACCACCTTGAGTGCTCCGTTAAATAGGCCACTCAATCCCGCGACCCTACTAACACATGAGCAACTCCGATATCTGTTGCCATCGGCACTTAAGTTTGGAGTCCAAAAGGCAGATTCTCCCGTGACAGGCATGCTGCGCATTACCGTTGTAAGCTGTACTTGGCATCAGTTTGCAAGTTCCGATTTGGAGCTGCTTTTAATCTTTCGAGAGGAAAAAAAAATTGTGGATAGTTTTTTTCAAACACAAAAGCACAATGGATTTAAGTCATGGGCATTAAGCCACATGGACATAGAGTGGTTGATTTAAGGCACATTCAGTGATTGATTGGGGATTTAGAGTTTTTATGTCAAGTCTCAACAAAAAAGCATATTATAACCTACCATATCAGATATTCTCCACACTTTCCATTTAAATGGAGTTGTGATGTTCAAAAGCTTCACAAGCTCCAACAGGATAAGAGTCATTGATAGAACTACACAACTTTTATTTTATTAACAGATCTGAGCGCAAACAAAAATTACAACCAATGAGGATTTGTATGGTGAGAAAAATGAGATTTTACCAAATTCATTCCTGTATTAGATACCCTGTTTACTCAGCTTTTACAAAAGAATTTTAAATTTTGAAATCGATTAAGAAATTTGAAGGCTACCGTTATTTGCGACAGGGATCCATTTCTGGTCGAATTTGACACACCCAACTGTGCACTTGAGACTCATACTACGCAGTGTTGTGAGGGCTTCAACATAGATTAACAGGTGATTCTTGGCATGGCATTCAAATGCTAAGAAGGACATGTGTTTGAATGATAATTAAATTACATGAGATTAAATGATGAAATTTAGCAATACTTTAAATGTGCGTTTAGGGTATGGGTGTGCAGCGAACTTGGGGGCTTGGGCTTTGTGAACTGAAATTTTGGCAAAAATAAAAGTAGGGTCTTTGGGACTGAAATTTTTTTGGCCAATTTTATGGACTTGCTAGGAACTGAATTTTTGAGGGTGTCACAAATTTTAGGTTTAGGCCTTGATAGTCCGTTGGCTTGGTGGGTCCCCGTGTGCAGAGATGTGCCTAAGTTACTCTTTACAGCCATGTATAGACCATCACACAAACAAAAAAGTGAGGGTCGACTTTTGCTACCCCGGCTTTTTTCGCTAGAGGGCGTTTCAAAATGGCTTCCAAAATGCCTGTACCACCATTAATAATTGCGTTTTCAATATCCATATAAAGGTGTGAAATGGCCCAGTTTTGTCAGTATTTTTCTATTTTTGTTTATGTCACAATGTATCGAGCGGTCACATTCCACCACTAAATTATGCCTTATTGAGGGCCCTTTTCAAATGGCCGCCAAATGCTATTTAACACACTTATAATGATGTTTTAATAGTCAAAAATTGTGGTAAAATGATCCATTTTTTCAGTGTTTTCTTTTTTTAATACAAAATTGCTGTAGTTCTCCAGTGTGATGAACTTAGCCACTACATAAATGTATTCCGTACTGGAGGGTGACTTTTTCAAAATGGCTGCCAAATGCATTTTATCACCTCACAATATGATTTTTAATAGTGTTTTTGCTCTATATTAGTGGATGTCAAATGTATATGGCTGTCACATTCCACCACTTAGATGCATTCCTAATGGAGACCCCCTTTTCAAAAATGGCCGCCAATGCGAGTTTAACACCATATAATTGTTTTAAATAGCTCCCAAAATGGGTTGAATGGACCTAGTTTTGTAGTTTCCCTATTTGTTGAGGTAAAGTGTATCGAAGGGTTAGACTCCCATAATAGTCAGGATCGACAGATTCTGGGCATCAATCGTAACAAGAGAAATTCCAGACCACCTCTCCATGATTAATCTGGATCTGCCAAAAGAAGGCAGCTCAAACTCAAACTCGCTAAAACATAGATTATATCAAGTTTTTCATGCAGGAAGTAGCGGATGATACCTTGCTTCACTTCCTTGGTGGTTCCAGTAATGTGGTTCTCGAGCTTAAAGGTGCAACGCGAGATTTGGAGGCACCCAAATATTGTGTTCATACTAGTAATTTGAGATAGATTGACACTCACATAGATTTCTTTCTTACCTTGTATTTTGGCTACAGAAATGTCTTAAAAGAGAGAAAAAGGTGATTTTGATTTGCTCATATTTCAATGTAAACAAAGCTGAATTTCGTATTTGCCTCATATACGACATTGAAATTTCATTCACAATTTTTGTACCAAAGACTACATTTCTTTCCCGCTCAAATCCTTTCAGATGGGGATATTTTGATGGAAGCTTTACAATCAGGGACAAAAATCAGTAAAATTTCGATTTTTAGGGACCCTGATATGTGAAATCTCTCGTTGCATTGCAACCTTTAACTTAGATATGAGTGCTGATGCTCGTTGATTCCTCATCATGCTATGTATGCAGTCAATGCCACTCACAAAACCGATCTAGTGTTGTTTTTTCATTTACTGATGCATAAAATTTGTGCTTTACTCTATATGATTGCATCCATGGATTATTGAATGGCACGCGATTGTAGCAGAAAGGTGGTAATGATAATGACTGCCTACATTATGACAAGTTTGTGATCATTTGGTACAAATGTAAGGCTCCTTATGGTAACCATTATTCTTTATTTTCCTCCTTTGTTGGTGTGTTTATGAACCAAAACTACAAACTGGCCTTTAGAAGTTGTTTGCTACCTGGGATGATTTGCTACTGCAGATGATTCCTGAATTACGTTAACTTTATTAAACTCTATTCAGATTTGTTAAAAAAATCTGTTTATTTTTGTCCATCGCGAAAAGCACCACCCTCTATCAGGGATACTGTTTATTGGTCGTTTATTGATTCCGCCCCTTCTATACACTTTACCTCAACAAATGGGAACTCTAACAAAACTTGTGGATAGTTTTCAAACAAAAAAGTCACCATGGACTTTAAGTCACGGCATTAGAGCACAGTACATAGCGGTGGGTTGTGTTAACAGGCCATTCAAGTGATTGGATTGGGATGTAGAAGTTTTTGATTTCAAAGTTCAAGCATATTATATCATACCATATCATTATCTTCTTCCACACTTTCATTTAAATGGAAGTTTGTGATTGTTCACAATAGCTTTCCCAAGATAGGATACCAACAGGATAAGATGGCATTATGATAGAACTAACACAACTTTATTTTATATACGAGCGCGTTAAAACTTACAAAACAAAATGAGGATTTTTTTAGGGAGAAGAAACAATGGATTTTTACCAAAATTCATTCCGTATTAGATACCCTGTTTACTTCAGCTTTTACAGAATTTAAATTTTGAAATCGGATAAGACATTGAGGGCTACCGCCTTATTTTTGCCGAAGGTATCCATGTTCTGGTCCGACAATGACACACCAACTGTTGCTGAGGAATCATTACTACGAAGCGGGCTGTGAGGGCTTCAAAAATAGATTACCATGTTGATTTCTTTGGCATGGCATTCAAATGCTAAGCAGAACACGTGTTGAACTGATAATTATACAATTACATGAGATTAAATGAAATTTATGCCATACTTTAAATTGTGGTTAGAGGTAGGGGTGTGCAGCGAAATTGGGGATTGTGAAACTGAAATTTTGGCAAACAAAAGTAGGTTCTTTGGAACTGAATTTTTGGCCAATTTATGGACTTGCGAGGAATGAATTTTGGGGGTCAAATGTTAGGTTGGCACTGATAGTCCGTTGGATGGAGGGCGTCCCCACCGGTGCAGAGATGTGCCCTAAGTTCACTCTTTACAGCCATGTTACTAGACCATCACACATCACAAAAAAGTGAGGTATGACTTTTGCTACCCCGGACACCTTTTTTCGTAGCGGCGTTTTTCAAAAGGGCTCAAAATGGCCCCTCCACCATATAATGGCGTTTCCATCCACATAGGGGTGATGTGAAATGGCCCCAGTTTTGTTAGTATTTTTTCTTATTTTTGTTTATGTCAAATGTATAGAGCGGTCACATTCACACACATACTTAATTATTCCTTTGAGGGCACTTTTCAAAATGGCCGCCCCCCCAAATGGCTATTTAACACCGATCATGATGTTTTAATAGTCATTAAAGGTGGTAAATGATCCATTTTTGTCGTGTTGTTCACTATTGTTTGTTGATGTCATATGTAGAGAGTGGTCACATTCCCTACATAAATGTATTGTAATGGAGGGTTGCTTTTCAAAATGGCGCCAAATGCAATTAGCACCTCATAATGATGTTTTAATGTGTTTTGCTATATTTGTGGATGTCAAGTGTATAGAGTGGTCACATGTCACCACTTGAGTGTATTCCTAATGGAGGACACTTTTCAAAACATGGCCGCAATGGATTTAACACCATATAATTGTTTTTTTAATAGCCAAAAATGGGTGAAATGCTAGTTTATAGTTCCATATTTGTTGAGGTAAAGTGTATAGAAGGTTCAGACTCACACTAATAGTCGAGATCGACAAGATTCTGGTTGGGTCTTATCAAATAGTAACCAGGAGAAATTCCAGACACACCTCTCCATGAGTAATCGCCAAAAGCGGCAGCTCAAACTTCGCCTACAATAGAATATAACTCAAGTTTCATGCAGGATAGCGGATGGGATACATTGATTCATTCCTTGGTGGTTCCAGTAATGAGGTTCCCGAGCTTAAACGTGCAAACAAGAGATTTTGAGGCACCCAAATATTGTGTCATAATAGTAATTTGATATCGATTAGACAATCTAAATAGATTTTCTTACATTGTATTTGGCTACAGACATGTCTTAAAAGAGAGACAAAAGGTGATTTTGATTTGATATATTTCAATGTAAATGACAAAGGCTGAATTCGTATTTGCTCCATACGAAATTGAAATTTCACACAATTTTCTGTACCAAAGAAACATTTCTCCGCCTAAATCCTTTCAGATGGGATGCTATTTTTGATGGAAGCTTTACATCAGGACCAAAAATCAGTAATTTCGATTTTTTCGGGACACCTGATCTGTGACATCTCTCGTTGCACCTTAATGATATGAGGCTGTGATGCTGTATGATTCCTCATCATGCTATGTATGCAATCAATGCCAGTCACAACCGATCATAGTGTGTTTATTTACTGATGCTTAAAATTTGTGCTATTACTATACTATGATTTGCATTCCCATGGAGAAATTTGAATGGCACACGATTGTAGCAGATCTAGTGGTATGATAATGAATGCCCATTATGAAAAGTTTTGATATGTTGGTAAAAAAGTAGGCTCCTTATGGTACCCATTATTCTTATTTCTTCCTTGGTTGTGTTATTTGAACCAAAAAATACAAAACTGCCTTTGAAGTTGATGCTACCTGGAGATGAGGTGCGACTGCAGATGATTAGGAATACGTTAAATTTTATTAAAACCTAGTCAGATTTGTTTAAAGAATCTGTTATTGTTGGTCATCTCGAAAAGCACCTCTATCAGGGCTACTGTTATGGTCGGTTTATTGATTGCCGACCTTCTATAAACTTACATCAACAAATGGGTAAAACTCTAAAAAAAAAACTATACCATTTCAACCAATCTCGATAGGAGGGTAAATCCAGTGATGGTTGTTAATTCAGTTAAATTGATACGCTGACTTGGACGTTTCGTTTCGAGTTCCTTCTAGATTTGTCATGACAGTAAGAATCAAAGACATATCATCCTATTTGCAAGCTGACACAGACTTCCACACATATTCGAAAGCTGTATCTGTGAAAATCCCCAAATGGATTGCCAGGAAGAATTTTGTCTCAGCTTTCAGAGCGCATTGGCCATCAGTCCACTAGGTATATGTCATGTGGAAATCGTTTCTCCTCCTACGAGATGCTCAGAGCATGATTGCCAAATTTAAAGCATTACGATGCATAAGGAAATCGTCACACTCACCCAGCACACAAAACCCTATCAGCACTTAGATTGAATACACCAATAACAGCATAGTAATGAACAAATCCATTAAACTGAAACATCACTAGAAATAACGAAGAGACCCCAAAGAGAAAAAGAAAGAGCAACTTGTTAAACTGAATAACTGAAAAGCGGACAAGATAGCTAATCAGGTAAGGGCTCGGACTCAGTGTATGCTCATTCCATGCGTTATAGGCGTGGTTCGAGCCCTGTGAGATCAGCTATCGTGTAATTTCCCTGCAAGGAAATTAACCGCTTGGTTGTCCGATTGACCCATGCGATATTTGGGAGCTGGTCCCCGGCTGCGATGGTTATTCGAATTTTGTATGTTTGCTGCTGATAGGAAAGCGCTATCCCGATCTTGCTGCATCCCTTGAAATGATGCTTAAATGGTTATGGTTATGGTTGGGCCACAGTGCAGTGATCAGCGACATTTGTGAAAGCGCTTAAGGGCAATGCATAAGGCGCTTATATAAATCCTGCTATTATTTTATTAAATAACCTCAACAAATGGAGAAAAAAATCAACAAATAGGGAAAACACTGAAACTGGGCCAATTCAACCCTGTTTATGCTATTAAAAATCATCACAACGGTTAAACGCATTTGGCGGCCATTTCTAAAGCGCCCTCCATTAGAGATTACTTAAATGGTGACTGTGACAGCGTTATATACATTTTGACATCGGACAAACATATGACAAACTGGGCCCTATTTCACCCCACTTGGGCTAGTAAAATTCATTATGAGTGTTTAACTATATTGGGGGCCCATTTTGAAAAGCGCTTCCTATTAGGAATACATTAAGTAGTGAATGTCCGATCTATACATTTGCATCAACCCAAACATAGGAAAAACAATGCAAGAACGGGACCATTTTACCTCATTTTTATGGCAATTAAAACATCATTGAGTAAGGTGTTAATAGCATTCGGCGGCACTTTGAAAAGCGCCCTCCATTAGGAATACATTTAACTGGTGAATGTGATCGCTCTATACATTGACATCAAAAAATATAGCAAAGCACTGAAACACTGGGCCATTTACCCGATTGTTTGGCTAGTAGAACATCATTATGAATTTATGACGTGCTAAATTGCATTTGGCGGCCATTTTGAAAAGCGCCCTCCATTAGGAATACATTGAAATAGTGAATTTTAACGCCTATATACATTTGAGATCAACAAA